>PVIR01045548.1:0-10674 GCA_004026965.1 Petromus typicus
ATACGATCCTCCAAATTTATGCAGAAAATGTCTCAAAAAATTCAATATCCTGTCATGATAAAATCTCTGAAGAAATCAGATATAGAAGAAAAAGATCACAATATAATAAAAGTCATGAGTGATAAGCTCACAATCAATATTATATTGAACTGGGGAAAACTGTAATAGCTCAAAAATTAAAAATGAAACAAGGATATCCATTCACATTGCTTCAATTCAATACTGCTCTTAAAATTTAAGTGACAGCAATTAGGCAAGAGAAATAAAAGAGTTATAAACAGGAAAGGAAGAATTCAAATTATCTTTATTGGGAGATATATAATCTTGTATTTAGAAGACCCTGAAAACTTCACTAAAATATCCTAGGTCTTCTAAATAAGTTCAGTAAAATAGGAAGATATAAAATTAATACTGTAAAATCAACAATTTTGTATATTAATAATGAACTAGAAAACAGAAATCAGTAAATTGATTTCATAAATATTGCATTAAAAAATAAAACAGCCAGGAATCAATAAAACCAAAGATGATGGAGTTATTTTGTAAACAACAGTCTATACAATTAATAATCCATATATTTTCATAAGACAAGATTTAAAATCATAGTAACTCATACATTTTGGCATTAAAATTCACCTGTCAAATAGATACTAATTAAATTATTTTTCTATATATTGAACTAATAATGAGTACTCCCCAGGTTTAACTCATGACTTCATGCATTCAATTTCTCTCACCACAAATATGACTTGTGACTCAAAACATATTATTTTGCAGTCATGTCTCTTTAATTCTCTGCAGAGATCTTAAAGAAAAGAGCACTTTCAAATCCTAAACTGGCATAATTCCTTAAATTATCTAAGAGTCTTAACATACTTTTATACAGTTTTAGATGGCATGCTTTCTTAGAATATAGTATAATTTATCTTTTTCCTCGGGTTTATGGGTAGTATACAATTTAGACAGATATTTTGTGATGAAAAATAAATTATTGCAAAGAAATAAATATTATAATAAATTCTTTCTCAGCGGCTTTAATTTTAAAAGTTAGACATTTCCTTAAAAAACTAAATAGAGGGGCTGGGGATTTAGCTCAGTGGTTCCGGCGCCTGTCTTGCAAGCGTAAGGACCCAGGTTCGATCCCCAGAAACCACATACTATACTGGGCGTGGGGACTCACGCCCAGCAGCAACCAGTAGCACATACCACAGTGCCGGGCGTGGTGGCTCACGCCTGTCATCCTAGCACTCAGGAGGCAGAGGCAGGAGGATTGCTGTGATGTGAGTTGGAGGCTGAGCTCAGGGCCAGCCTGAACCACAAATGCGAGACCCTGTCTCCAAAAAAAGTAAAAAAAAAAAAAAAAACTAAAACTAAATAGAGGTTTTATTTTGCTTAAAAGTATGCTTGCTTTCTCTTATTGTTAAAGTATAACAGAATTTCTATATTTGATAAAGTATGTTAGCACAATTCAGAATAAAAACAGCCATGAAAACCAAAATGATTCACTGAACCCAAGAATATTTTAAAAGAAAATTGCCTAAACAAAAGACTTTTTAATAGATAGACAAGCAAGTACACTTATGAAAAGAAAATTGTTTCTCCAAGAAAAAATAGGAATGAATTCTAATTTCTTATCATTGCAAATTGCTTTTCCAAAAGTGTTGTGGTCTTGACCCTGATATAATGACGAGATTCTTCATTTCTTTGGAAGTATTGCAACAGTTAACTTAATGGAATCATACTTCTTGCAATCAGTTATCACTTTGTCATGTCTCACATTGCACAAGTAATCTCAGTACACAAAGAGCATTGCCATTATTTATAAGCACAGTTAAAAACAATAACATGTAATTTAAGCATCATTTTCAGACAAATCTCTTGTCAACCAATGTAGCTACTTCTCGCTAGTAACTGCCATTGCTGCTAAGACAAAAATATACATAATACTTATTTCTGTGTATCTCAAGAACTGAGGGGTTAATGGCGCAAATTTTCTGTTTTGTTTTATTAACATGTTTTCTTGGAAAATGTTTGATTTTTCACATTTTGGGTAAATAAAATTATCTTAACCCTAGAATTGCAAAGAACTGGGTACATTAAATATAATATCTTTAAAATAAAGTTATTTGAAAATGGAATTTATATAAGATGTTGGATTATAACCACAGTTCATTTACTCTGCTAATCTGCAAACAACATAAGTTATCATCTTTTTAATGTAATCATTCACATAACACACAAGAGGAAACCAAGACTGAGGGACATTAAGCAGTTAGGTTAAGGTAGTGCAGTATATGAACAGCAAACTGACTTCAACTAGTACTCAAGCTAAATCCACTACTTGTGCCTTCCTGACAGATGGGTCCACCAAAAGTACGTGATTCACGCCTGTCATCCCAGCACTCGGGAGGCAGAGGCAGGAGGATTGCTGTGAAGTGAGTTTGAGGCTGAGCTCAGGGCCAGCCTGAACCACAAAGCGAGACCCTGTCTCAAAAAAAAAAAAAAAAAGAACCAATATTGTCAAAATGGCCACATTGTCAAAACTACTAAGTAAATTAAATGCAATCATGATTTAAATCCCAATGGTGTATTTCACAGAACTAGAGAAAATAATACAAAAATTCATTTTGAATCAGAAGAGACCTAGAATAGCAAAAGCAATTCTAGGCACCAAGACATGGCAGGGAGTGTCGTCATCCCCAACTTGAAAGCCCTGGGATTAATGTTGATTTTAATGTTTTTTCATGACAACAAATTCACCCCAGTTCATATATGTAGAAACAACAAGTTAGGAGCCTTCATCTAAAGAAATCACTCACCCACAGAATCTGTCGTCTTTAAGGCTCCCAGCCAACTGAAGTTTCTTATGTCTATAGAAGAGTGTCTTCCTAAAGCAAAATCTCTGGGCTTTCAGCTTGGGTCATGGAAGCAACTATAGGGGATAAGGGAAAGGGGGAAAAAATGAGAATCAAGTCATGTCATGTTCTGGTACAAACTCTCAGTCTTGAATGTGATGATGATGATGATGATGATGCATATTCATAATCTACCAATAAAGGTTTTAAAAATAAATAAAAATAATTCCTTAAAATATTCTTATTGCTTTGTTTTTTGGGTTTTTTGTTTTGTTTTTGAGACAGAGTCTCGCTTTGTAGTTCAGGCTGGCTCTGAGCTCAGCCTCCAACTCACATCACAGCAATCCTCCTGCCTCTGCCTCCCGAGTGCTGGGATGACAGGCGTGAGCCACCACGCCCGGCACTGTGGTATGTGGTGCTGGTTGCTGCTGGGGTGAGTCTCCACACCCAGTATTGTTATGTGGTCACCGGGGATCGAACCCGGGTCCTTGTGTTTGCAAGACAGGAGCCGGAACCACTGAGCTATATCCCCAGCCCCTCTAATTGGGTTTTTTAATTAAAAAGAAAGTGAAAATCATTCCATATACAAAAGATAATTTTATTATGCTTTTATTCAGAGGCTGGTCATGCTTTTTTCTAGAACTAATTAGGTATCCATTATAAGATATTAGGGCCCTATTTTTAATTTTTTGTGGTTTTGGTAATTCATATGCAGCCATATTCCAAGCCCTCAAAGCAACATGAACTCATTCTGAAATGAAATTGTTTGTCTTCCAGAAAAATCAGAAAAGGTCCACCTGCTTGTGTAATGAGCTCAACAAATCCTTCTCAAATAAGTTAAATTTATTTTTATTTTCCCAGTGATCCTAGAACCTTTAACATAATGTTTAATTTCTAAACAATTAGATGCACAGGTTAAAGTGGGTTCATCAACCTACCAGGGGCATCTTTACACTGGCATGGACTCTTCTACTTCCTAAAGAAAATCACCAGTCGCCAGACACTCAAACTGTGCTGGATGTGGTCCTAGTCAGCCACCATAGTGCCTGGCTAATACGCCTGTGCTATCACACTGTACTTATTGTAATAATATCTGTGTATATTTGTTTCTGCTTGCAGATTATAAAGCCCTGGAAGGCAAGAACTCTATTTTATTTGTCTTTTAGCTGCATCTAATAAATAAGTTAGGGAGAAAAGAAGGCACACAAGGAAGTCACAGTTCTTTTTCTTCTCCTTCCTTCCTTTTTACCCTTTGAACAATTCAGAGCATTATTTGTGAGGCAGAGAAAGGCAAGTATTTATTTGCACCATCCTAGCAAGGTGAGGAGAATGTCTATGGAAGGTGGCCCAGCCTGGACAGTAAGTACCTGGGTGGGCAAAGGACCGCAATCATGTGCTGAGGCAGACTGGGGCATAAGGGTACAAATCAAGGAAGGTGATGCAGGGGAACAATCCAGAGCCTTGCCCAGAGCAGGGTGAGCAAGAAGGCTACAGTCTGTGGTAGCCCAGAAATAAAGAAGAGAACATCCAGGCTTGGAGGTGACTCAGTGGGATGCACGATGTCTGGCTAGCTGAGCCAGGTTTGTGTGTAGAGAAAGAGAGCAGAGCAGGATGCTGAAGTCCAAACAGGATAAGGCATTATCCACATGGAGAGGTATCTTGCCTAGAGAGCGAGAGCCCATCAGAGGGGGTGATGTCCGCACAGGGTCTGAGCTGCTGTGCTTCAGGAGGGTGTCTGTGCAAAGGCAGCCAGCTGGTGTTGGATCAGAACCTAAGATAGTTATGAAGGTCAAGAGGGTGATAGTCAGGCACAGAGTCTAAACCTAAGTGCAGGAAAGAAGGAGAGTCTGATGGAAGGCACTGACAAAGTAGGGTGAGAAGGGTATTTTCATGGGGATTAGCCAGATCCAGGATGCTAATGCTGGGCGGTAAGACACAGCTTGGGATGTTAATACATGGGTATGGTAGGTAAGACACTCACACAGGAACAGTGGCATTGGCCATAGGCAAGGCAGTGAACAAACAAGTAAGCCTGAACAAAAAGAAAACTAAAAGAATCAGTGGAAAGAGAATATAAAGGCACTGCAGGGGACAGACCCCGGCCTTAAACGATACTGGGTAGCTCCAGCTTCTCACTCGCCACTCAGCAGCCCCACCCCTGCCCCGAGGGACAGTGAGCCCACCAGGGGTCCTCGCATTGCCTTTCACCGAAGCCGCACTCTCAAGCAGCACACAATCCTCTGATGGACTCCTGGCAGGAAGGTGTAAGTCCTTCCACTTCTCATGGTGTGCAGAGCCATGCACCTGCATCGTGGCAAACCATGGCACAGGCTGACGCCTGCCGCCTCCTGTCTGTGTTTGTCTCTTTCCAGGTCTGCCAAAAAGTCGTGAAGCAGATCAGCTGTTCTGCTACATAGCAGATGCCGAACTGTTCTTACAGGAATTCCCACTGTCTACACACAATTGGAAGCATACCTCTCTCTGTCTCTCTGTCTCTCCTCTCCCTGATTTCCCCCTTCCTTTCTCCTTCCCTCCCTCCCTCCCTCCCTCTCTGCCATTCCTCTGTGGAGTTTTCTTCTAGACAGTGAGGAACCCTATGGTAGAAAAAGGGGTTGGTATGTGATTGGAAATGAAAGCCTAGCTTGAGCCTACAAGGATTGGCACGGTACAGTTCTCTATAGAATGGAAATACTGACTGTCCCGAAGTGCTAAATGTTGTCCTCTAGCCCAGAGTGACAGATAAAGTCCCATTTGTTGTCTAGTACACATGTTAACACTAGGGAAAATGTTGGGAAAGTTATGCACAAAACTGATGACCACAGGTAAGTCCAACAGGGGCCGGGCGTGGGGAACTGGAGAAAACGGAGACTACATATGTATTGTCAGAATCTTTTCCAAGACTGCTCCCACATTACTTGTATAATTTAAACTAAATTAAAAGAAAATTTAAGAAGCAATGAAAAATTTAAAAGGTAATTAATAAGTCAGAGAATATAGTAGAGAATATAAATCTAGTATAGTATAGTATAAATATACTAGAGCATATAATGAACTTTGTCACTATAGAGTCAATGAATAATATTAAAAGATGAATATATAAGCCAAATAAATAAATATATGAATCTTATGCAAATAAATTTTTAAACATTAAAACTTTAATAGTTAAGAGAGCTAAAAAAATTAAGTATTTATAAAGGAAGAAATAACAAACAGCTAAATGAATTTAAAAATTAAACAAGCTCTATTACAGCTATAAGTTGCTGGGGGTAGGGGGGTTTCCCAGGGAATTTCTTCCTTGTTTTCTAAAATTTACACAATGAACATCTATCTCTTTTAAGTCAGGGGAAAACTCAAAAATAATCTCTTATGGGCCAGGGATTTAGCTCAGTGGTTCTAGTGCCTACTTTGCAAGCTCAAGGTCCTGAGTTCGATCCCTGGTAACCACATACCACAATACCAGGCGTGGTGACTCAAGCCCATCAGCAATCAGTACCACCATAGTGCCAAGCATGGTGGCTCATGCCTGTAATCCCAGCACTTGGGAGGCAGAGGCATGAGGATTGATGTGAGTTTGAGGCTTGCCTGGACTACATAGTGAGCTCAGGGCCAGCTTGAACGACAGAGTGAATTCCTGCCTCAAAAACAAACAAACAAACAAAAAATCCCTTTGATTCTTATCCTTCTTTGCCTTCAAAGAATATTTATGTTAATATGCCAAATACATGTAATTGATAAAATTGAGTTTTAAGGGCTGGAGATGGGGCTCAGTGGTTTAGTGCCTGCTTAGCACATGAGGCCCTGAGTTTACTTCCCAGCATACCAACAAAGGGGAATAATAAGTTTTAGCTTTAGAACTTTCCATGACTAACTTTCAATATGTCGCTTTTTTTTTTTTCTGCTTTAGAAAATCATGCTAAAATTCCTTCTTGGTGAAAAGAAAATTCCTTTCTTCTGGCCTTAATATCCTGACATTTAATACAACTCATGTTAAATCTTGTGATTTTGATAACAACAGGCAGCGCCGCAGAGGCAGCATTTGATGCTATTACACTCCTGTCGGGGTTGGAGCTCACTGGCCTCCAGGCACACGCCAGAAGAGCGCCCAGGGACTGAGTATAAAGCGGGCTGTGCCGCAGAGGCGGTGTTTGGTACCATTGCAGTCACGCTGGGGTTGGATCCTGCCGGCCTCCAGGCCCACATCGGAAGAGCGCCAAGGGACTGAGTATAACAGAGGGCAAAGCCAGGGAAGCGGCAGCTCACGCCATCACAGCAAAGTAAGGTCAGAGTCTGACTTTCTCCATGGCAACTGCAGAACCACATCAAGGGACACTGTATTGGTAAGTAGACGGGCCTGTTGTAACGTCAGAAAGTACCATTGCAGTGCACAGGGCCTGCAGCCTACTGGCCTCCAGGCCGAATGCACAAGTGAGCCCAGAGACTCTGTATTGGTGAGCAGGTGGGCCCATTGAAACCTCAGGCAGCGCCATTGTAGCAGTTCAGGAACCAGAGCCTTTCTGCCTCTAAGCAGACAAGAGAAGGTGTTCTGACTGTATTGTTTAAGTGACTCATATGGTGTGCAATAACTAGGGGTTTCTCTTTAGGTCCCAATACAGACTATAAAGAACAATGCAGGAAACACTGGAGGAAAGAGACTTGCAACAAAAATCTCCAGAAAACAGGGTAGATACAAAGCCAAAAACAACAGCAATGACGAAATCTCAGAGATGAAACACTCAAAGTCTCAGAGACAAAGATCCTCACCTCAAGGTAACACAGGGGGAAGGGAAATAGAGAAGTTGGAAGGCCAGTCTCCAGGGCCCTCGGAAATGGTAGCCAAAGCAGATCTAGTAAAATGGAAATCAGAACTGATCTCTGAGATGAAAGCAGAGATATTGGACACAGTCAACACAATGATTAATAAAGCTAAAGAGGAAATCATCGAGTACATAGAATCCAAGATAGCAAAAGCAATGGAACCTTTTAAACACCGACAAGCAGAAGTCCAGGATATTAAGAAAGAAAGTGAAAGTTTGTACAATAGAATGAATATGGCAGAAGACCGAATTTCAGACCTAGAAGACAGGATCTCAACCAATGAACTGGAAAGGCATAATCTATGGGAAATAAAGCAAAAGATAATGAAAATCAATCCAACAACTCCTAGATGATTTAAAGAAGAATAACATAAGATTGATTGGAGTCACTGAGGAAGCAGGAGACAATGCTAAAGACATCAAAAAGCTATTCACACAGATAATGGCAGAAAACTTCACAGAAAAAGGAAAAGAATTGGACACACAAATATATGAAAAATACAGAACGCCACATGCCCGTCACGTGAAAAAATCTACACCTCGGCATATAATTATGAAATTCCCAGATATCAAAAAAAAAAAAAAGAATGAAATCCTGAAAGCAGCCAGAGAAAAGAAAAGAGTTACATTATAAGGGAAGCCAATCAGGATCACAGCGGACCTCTCAACTCAAACATTCCATTCAAGAAGAGCCTGGAGTGGCCAGGGATATAGCTCAGTGGTTCCGACGCCTGTCTTGCAAGTGTAAGGACCCGGTTCAATCCCCAGTAACTACATAACAATACTGGGTGTTGAGACTCACGCCCAGCAGCAACCAGTACCACATACTACAGTGCCAGGTATGGTGGCTCACGCCTGTAATTCCAGCAGTGTGGGAGGCAGAGGCAGGAGGATTTCTGTGATGTGAGTTTGAGGCTGAGCTCAGGGCCAGCCTGAAACACAAAGAGAGACCCTGTCTCAAAAAAAAAAAAAAAAAAAAAAAAAAAAGAGCCTGGAGTGAAGTCTTTCAAGCCCTAAAAGAAAACAACTTCCAACCCAGACTGATGTATACTGCATAACTATCCTTCAAAATTGATGGGGAAATAAGATACTTCCATGACAAAGAACACCTGAAAAACTTCACAAATACGAAACCTGTGCTCCAAAACATTCTAAAGAATATCTTGGAGAAAAATAAGGAAAGTTACAAATCCATGAGACCTAGCCAAGTCAACCCATGGGACCAAACAAGAAACTGATGGGAAAAGGGCAAAAGTAGAATAACACAGCCAAGAACAGGAAAACATTGCAGCACTAAATGTGCCCATATCAGTCATAACCATTAATGTCAATGGACTCAATGTGCCAATTAAGAGATACAGACTGGCAGAGTGTATCAAAAAGCAAGATCCTACAATCTGCTGCATACAAGAAACACACCTAATTCAGAAAGGAACTCATGGACTGAAAGTAAAGGGATGGAAAACAATATTCCATGCGACTGGAAACTGCAAAAAAGCAGGAGTGGTGATTATATTTGCAGACAGAATAACTTCAAGCCAAAACTGATAGAAAGAGATAAAGATGGACACTACCTTTTAGTACAGGAAAAAATCCAAGAGAAAGAAATAACAACCTTAAATATCTATGCTCCACATTCTAATGCACCCAACTATATAAAACAAACATTAATGGACATGAAAAACCAGATAAATTCCAATACAATAATAGTAGAGGACCTCAACATCCCACTGTCACAAAGAGACAGATCGACTGGACAAAAAGGTCAATAAGGAAATCCTTGAGCTCAACCAGACTCTTCAGTAAATGGACTTAATAGATGCCTACAGAGTATTTCACCCCACAAAGTCAGAATTTACATTCTTCTCAGCTGCTCATGGATCATTCTCCAGAACAGACCATGTGCTTGTTCATAGAACCAGTTTAAGCAAATATAAAGCGATTGAAGTTATCCCTTGTATACTGTCGGACCACAGTGCCTTGAAATTGGAGCTGAATAGCAAAGGAAAGCCCAGGATCTTCACAAACACATGGAAACTGAACAACACTCTGCTGACCAACCAATGGGTCACAGAAGAAATTAGAGAAGAAATTGAGCAGTTCTTACAACTAAACAATAACCCCAATACAATATATAGAAATATAGGGACACAACAAAAGCAGTTCTATAAGGAAAATTCATAGCAGTGAGGGCCTACATCCAGAAAATGGCACAAGCTCAAATAAACAATTTTTTTTTCTTTCTTTGAGACAGGGTCTCACTTTGTAGTTAAGGCTGGCCCTGAGCTCAGCCTCCAACTCACATCACAGCAATTCTCCTGCCTCTGCCTCCCGAGTGCTGGGATTACAGGCATGAGGCACCACATCCGGCACTGTGGTATGTGGTACTGGTTGCTGCTTCACGTGAGTCTCCACACCCAGTACTGTATGTGGTTACCTGGGGATTGAACCCAGATCCTTGCACTTGCAAAACAGGCGCCAGAACCACTGAGCTAAATCCCCAGCCCTCAAATAAACTTAATGCTGAACCTCAAGCGACTAGAAAGAGAGGAGCAAGACAAACCCAAAGCTTGCACTAGGCAAGAAATTATAAGGATCAGGGCAGAAATTAATGCAACAGAAACCAAGAGAATGGTTCAAATAATCAATGAATCAAAAAGTTGGTTCTTTGAGAGGGTAAACAAAATTGATAGACCCTTAGCCAATCTCATTAAACAAAGGAAGGAAAAGGCTCATATCTATGCTATTAGAAATGAAAACGGAGAAGTTATTACCAACCCAGAAAAAGTTCAGAGGATAATAAACACCTACTTTGAAAATTTATATTTTAATAAAATGGAAAATGTAGAAGAAATGGATAGATTTCTAGACACATAGGAACTCCCAAAGCTGAATAAAGAAGATATAGAAATGTTAAATACCCTAATATCAATCTGGAAAATTGAAAATGTAATTAAAAACTTGCCAACAAAGAAAAGCCCTGGACCTGTTGGTTTTACTGCTGA
>PVIR01045549.1:0-10685 GCA_004026965.1 Petromus typicus
GTGACATATGTGCACCCATGTTTATAGCAGCCCAGTTTGTGATTGCTACATCTTGGAAACAACCCAAGTGTCCATCAACTGGAGACTGGATAAAAAAGCTGTGGTTCTTCTACAGAATGGAGTACTACTCTGCCATAAAAAATGATAAGTTTGAATCATTTCTACTTAAATGAACATACCTTGAGGATATCCTCATAAGCGAAAGAAATAGGGCACAGATAGGTACATATTGCATCTTTTCTCTGGTATGAGAAAATGAAGATGTAAATGAGTCCTAGCATTGTATGTTATATATTGTGAAATAGAAAATGCTCAATGTAAAATAAGGTGAAAGGGGACAATGTTGAGATTGTAACAAAAAAGTAAAGAAACAAATTTTATGTATATGGGGGGTTGGTAGGGTGGGTAGAGCTATGGGAAAAAATGAGAATTAAGTATGTCTTATACTGGTACAAATCCCCATTATGGAGTGCAATCATCATGTGTATATTTAATGTACCAATAAATATTATTTTAAAAAAACATGAAACAACAGAATAGATGATATAAAAGAATCTGTAGAAATGCCAGTAGAACATTCCACGAGTACAGACAAAAAGATCAATTTACAAACAAAGTTCATAAGCCACCAATAGCCACCATCAAAAAAGAAACTCTCCATGTCATATTATAGTTAAAATTCCAGAAGAATACTAGTGGCTAATACATATATTAAGGAGTATTCAACATCTTTGTCCATTAGATAATTATAAATATAAATTAAAACAACAAGATTCCTTCTTATTACAGTATGAATAGCCGCTGTCTAGTACTTAAAGAACTTCAAACATTTGTGAAATTGTGGTGAAAAGGAACTCTGCCTTGTGGATAGAGATATAAAAGGTAGCAACTATTTTGGACATTTGGATCAAAATTTTTCTAAACGCTAACTAGAAATTCTATTTCAGTCAGGTTTACGTGTTGTGGACATTTTTCCAAAATAATTAATCATCATATTAATGTGATATAGTATAAGTTTACCTATGTTTATAGCAGCACAACTCACAATAGCTAACCATAGAAATAACTTCTATGGTTATTATATCAGCAATTAAGATGGTTAAACCTGAGTCATTTATAAGAGGATGGAGAGATTTTGAGGCCATAATGCTAAGTGAGATGAGCTAGTCACAAAAGCATAAATTTTGTATGTTTTCTCTGAGAAACTCATTATCTTAATTTAAAAAAGAAAAATAAGTAGTATGCTAAGACACAATGTGAAATATTGCTCTTATATTGGAGTCTGTAGGATAGGGTGGGTGTTGGGAAGGAGAGGAAAGAAAAGTCAAAGGCCAGAGGGATCACAACGAAGAGATGATATGGGGTGTATATGTATCAAGTCTCCAAAATGAATATAATCAGTATGTATTTTGACATATACTAATAAAAATAAAAATGTACTAGTATGTAACAAAAAATTAAAATCTAGATATTGTGGCCTAGCCACACTGAAAAATAAAATTAGTCACCACAGAAGACAGGACCATAAAATCTTAACAATTATTAAAATTATTTAATAAATTGATTGAAACTGGACACTGTCATGACGTGTGTATAGATGTATTCTTAAAGCTACATGGAGTCATAAATGGGGCCTTTCAGAGGTGCCTGGATCTAGAGGCTGTGGGCTGGGATGCAGGATGTTTGATTACTGAGTCAGCCCACTGATTGGTTTGGCATAGTTTGGCTGGGATTGAGGGCAGGAGTGCTAAACCAGCTCTAGAATGGGAAACATACATAAATAATACGGGATTGTCTGTTATCATCATGGACTGTTTCTCCTCTGCAATGCCCCTCTGCTCTGTCATCCTAACTTGGAGCTAGCTGACTATGGACTGAAACCTTTACAAATTGTGAGGCAATAAACGTTTCCTCCTTTAATTTTGAGTGTCAGATATTTTATCTCAGGAAGGCAAAAATAACTAAGACATACATTAAATGATATGGGCATTGACAGGACAGATATATCACTGAAAACTATCTAGAAAAGGCCATATGGAGATGTATATTTTGAGTTGATCTTGGAGCTCAGGGGTATTCTAATATAAGAGCAATATTTCCCATATATAATCATGATAATATGTAAAATATCCTGAAACTCTTCTTTGGTAGATTACCTAACACAGCATAAGTAATACAAGGGGCTCTGAAAGGAGAAGATTTGACTGAACTGTGGAGTTTTCAGAAAAAATATATCAGTTATGAAAGAAATGATTAAATTAAATATCAATTATGTTCTGAATGATCAGGTTCATTATTCTATCAATATTAACTTCATGCAAAATACATTGAATGCTTCCTATTTCATTAATTACATGAGTGATAACTTTGCTTGTATTATAATTATGAACAATTAATAGCAAATTTTCTTATGAGAAATATTTATTTCTTCATCTGTTAACCATGAACATTCACCTATGGTTGGTATAAAGATGAGTTTTAAATTACTTGTTAATTTTAATAAAAATATTGAGTATTAGTTGTTCCAGGCATTATTCTATGCACCAGTTAAATAAGACAAAATGGAGGGCTAGATGTATTTTTGGTTCATAGTCCACTTAGGTACTTGTTTCCTCTATTAAAGTATTTTATATATATATTAAATATATTATATATATAATATATATAATATATATAATATACTATATATTTATATATACATTAGAATGCCTATAGTATACCAGACAAGAACAGCCAGCCATTAATACAAGTGTTCTTATTTTTCTTCACTTTATATGAAAATGTACATGACATGTTCCTATACACATACAAGTACAAGCTGTAAGATTTCCCTCCTTGACCTCCTTTTGTTGTCAGAATTTTAAAGTTATTCTTAAAAGTACAAAAATATCTTCAAGCTAAATAGTGTTATCACAGAATTGAACCTGACGAAAAAAACACAAAGTCTGACATTGATTTAATACCCAATCTTGCCCTTGGGTATGTGAATCACATAGCAGTGCACTTTAAAAAATCATGTTGCACATTTATGATTTAAAGTCTTTGGAGAAAAGTAGCCCCAGACAAGCAGATATGATTCATACAATGTAAAATTCAGGAAGGAATGTGTAGAAAATGTGTCCTAAAGACTTTCAATTCAAATAGATTGGATTCCCCTGGAACACAGCATGAGGGAAGTCTTAACCCTGGCAGTGTGTGAACAACATGCTGTTCCTTTTCAGATAGAGTTTTAATCACTCCCTCGTGGTTTCATGGCACAGAAAATAGAATATTGAAGAAAGTGGTCACCTCAAGCCTCTCTTGATATACTTGGGTATTCTCTTGGCATTTATTGTGAGATTTCTGCATATAAAAATATAGTTAGCTGACTTTTTAATGCACACACTACTATGATTTATCAAGTTTATTTCTATTATGAGCAGAACCAAAAGCTACACTATATAAATAACTGGCAGAGTAGTGCATTTCCATATAAAATACATAAATGCCCTTCAAACTTAAAATTCTTCTTCTTGGACATACTGTTGCAGCAGATGTGGAACACAGTCTACCTGGAAGAATTTAATATTAGCTGTCTATTCATATCTTGGGCCTTTTTATGCTGTCATCATTATGATGTTCACTTCAGAATGATAATGGTGACTTTACTACATGGGAAATTGATGAGATAACAATGCTGTTCGTCAGTTCTGACCTCGTCAGGTCAGATTTTTTGTACATCCAACTAACTGGTTAATAGCAAGGACTCTGAATGGTAGAGTTCTGTCTCTAACCCTCAGTATCTCTGAAATTTCTGCCAAGTTAATTAATATTCTAACAATTTATAAAAAGGAAATAATTATGCAATGTTTTGTGGAAAAATTATTATACATAAGAGTAAAATTACTACATGTATGAAGATATAGAATTGTCTCAGGAGCAAAATATGAATCTGAAGAACACTAGTTACTAGTTCATTAGTTCTGAGGCATTTGGAATATATTGGGAAATCACCGTAACATTTGAGCTTGTCAATGACTGGATAAATATACGATGAATAGTAAGACTACAAAGGGTTTCTTTTACACAAGTTTTGTTGATAAGATTAAGTCTATAATCCAGATCAAAATTATATAGCTCTTTTCAACAACTCTATTTTGAGGACATTCAGGAGATGCTAAATGTAAAACCTTTTCATCTTTGGCTTATTTTGAATAAATGTGTTGAACATGTAAATTGCTCAGGAAATTGGATATTTAATTTATCTAAATCAGGCTGTTTTACTTTAAAGAAATGAATAGGTAAAGTACTGTCACTCTTCATATGAATCCATGGATTGTAGATATGAATGCCTACACTAAGTGGTGTCATGATCCAAATTATATATAATAAATGGGCTGTGTATTTAATTTACCTACCTAGCAGAGAAAGTACATCTAGAGTGGTAGAGAGAAAACTTGAAAAAAAATCTTTTTCTTCTTAAACATGATTAAAATACTACCAAAATCACTTCAAAATCAACTATTTTTAGGACTGTGGAAATAACTCCAAATTTGCAAGTATGTGAATAGAGTTTATTTAAAAAAAAGATTATATCTTGGCAAAACCAATGAACTCTGTACTTCACAACTTTCTATCATCCATTTTATCCACATTCTACAACCTATACAGATACCACTCTTGTGGCTGTGCAAACAAAACTTCTTTTAGTCAATAGAAAATTGGATTGAATGTGGAGCTTCCACAAAAGCTTCATATCCATGAAATCTCAACCATTTTACCTGACGGGCAATTACTTTGGACGGTTTATTCTCTGACTGTCTTTACTTGCCCTGACTGAGAGCTCCCTCTGAACAGTAGCCCTAATAACACAGCACACTTATAACACAATCAGTGCAATTCTATAACAGTCCAGCCATGCATGTACTAACAAAATGTCCAGCTATCTATGTACAGCTTTGTATGTCTAACAAAAAGATACAAAAATTTGAAGCATAAATTGAGGAATGAGCATGAGAAATAAGACTGACAACTTTCCACCTCCTACTGGTAATAATGAAGGGCACATGCATATTGGGGGTCTCACACAGTGAGAAAATATCTTAATCTTCTCCACTTAAATTATTCCGGTGCTTTGTAGAATCAGGATAGTAAGGCAGAGTTGTAAACTACCTGATTTTAAGGTGACTATCACACCAAAATCTATCAAAGACTGTGTAATCACTATCAAAACACTAATGATATTTTCTTCATAGCTAGAAAAACATCATTACATTTGTATGGAGACAGACTATGCAGAAAAGCCAAAGCATTTCTGAGTAAAAGAGCAATGTTGAAAGTACCTTAATAATTATCAAAATATACTCTAAAGTGTTAGTAATAAAAATCAGAATGGTACCAGTTCAAAGCACACACAGATGAGTAGAATAGAATAGAAGGCTCAGAGATATATCCACACAGATACAGCTGTCTAATTCTTGACAAAGCTACTAAAATGTATGGTGGAGGACAAAAGATGATGGAGAACTTTGTTATTTACTGACTTTGCCAAAAAATTGCATACACACTGCAGGAAGAGAAAAACTTGTATAAATATTTTAATACTAAATACAAATTATCTTTGACATCTACAATTACAAAAGGTGCTCAAAAAGATGCCCTTTAGCTTCTAGACATTTGTTAATATGTTGGACTGCTGCTTGGGTAATCTTGGTCATTAAGATTGTGCCACAAGTGCTTTCAATTTCTCCCATAAGGGCAAGCAGTCTTGTGAATTTTCTATGATATATACCAGTGTAGACAGGTTTAAGCACTACGGAGATCAATGTGGAGAGTCCTCAAAAACTATGATTAGAGGTCTAATTTAACCCTGCTATTCCCTTGTTGGAGTTATACATGAAAGAATGACAAGATTCATGTCACTGCAACATATGCACACTCATGTTTATAGCAACTCAGTGTGTGATAACTAAATCTTGGAAACAACTCAAATGTCCATCAACTTTATACCGGATAGAGAATATCTGTTTTTTTTTTTTTTTAAATAAAAAATGGAATACTACCCTGCCATAAATAGGTTTCTTTTAATGTCCTTTAAGTTATTACCTAGTACTTCAAATAAACATTTCTCATTGTTCTTGCCACTCTTATTACAGTCCTGAAAGTCCTCATTCTTGTCTCTGAAGTGTGGTTAAAAGTACAGTGAATCCTTCTGCCAAGAGCAGTCTAATAGAAAGATAGGTTGGTATAAACATTATGGTTTATCTGACAGATCTGGTAAACTGACTCTGCTGGCAATGCTGCAAAGGCAAAATAATCATGGAAACAAACATTAAATTCTTTTTAGATTTCAAAGTAGCTGTAACAGCATAATTAAGGATATTTTAGGCAACAAAGATGTGGTAGGAATATCACAATCCCCAAATTGAGACTATACTGCAAAAATTATTGTGATAAAAACTGCACAGTACTGGTAAAGAAACAGACCCCAGGTCCAATGATTAGAAGATCCAAAAAACAACTTCCGACCTTCTAAGCCACTTCATGTTTGACAAAGGAGCCAAATGCCTTCAATGGAGGAATGTTAGCCTTTTTAATAAATGGTACTGGAAAGACTGGGTTTCAAACTGCCAAAGATTAAAACTGGACCTACATCTTCACCCTTGCACTAAACAGAAATTGAAACGGATTAAAGATAAAAACATTAAAATAGAAGCACTAGGCCTACTAGAAGGTAGATTAGGCAGAACACTTGAAGACATTGGTATAGGAAAAGACTTTATGAACAAAACCTCAGTAGCATAGGAATTAGCAGAAAGAATCAATAACTGGGATCTCATCATTAAGTTTCTTCACAACATGAAAAATCATCAAAACAGCAAAAAGACAGCTTACAATATTGGAAAAAAAGTTATTAGCTGTTCCTTAGACAAAGTACTTACTATCTAGAATAAGGAACTTAAAAAAAATCAGACCCTCCAAATTTAAAAACCGAATTCAAATACAGCAATCTGAAATGAATTGACGTTTCTCAGAAGAAGAAATAAAAGGATCAAACAAACATATAAAAAATGTTCAATATTATGGTTAACTTGAGAGATGCAGCTGAAAACAAAACTGAAATTCAATCTCATTCTGGTAAGAATGACTGATATCAAAAGATCAATGAACAGCGAATGTTGGTGAGGCCGTGGGGAGAAAGAATTTATGTTCCACTGTTGGTAGGAATGTAGGCTGATACCATTGTGGAAATCAGAGTGCAGATTACTCAAAAGTTAGGATTTCAAGTCACATTTGACCTGCTATTTCTCTGCTAAGTATATACATGACAGAATTAAAATCATCATGCTATAGCAACATATGGGTACTTAAGTTTATAGTACCACCATTTATAATAGTTAAATCTTGGAATCAGCACATATGCCCTGAACTGGAGGGTGGATATATGAGGATGGAGGGAAAGAAAAGAGGGCAAGAGAACAGGAAAGATAAAAATCAAGATATATTGTGTACAGATACAAATTCTCAATGAGATATATGATCATTATGTATATGTAAAAAGTACCAATAAATTCAATAATACAGAAGAGAATGATTATGATCAACTGGCACTTTTCCAATACACCTAAGATTCTTCAAACATATACAAATTAAGAAAACACTATAGAATAAAGTAGAAATAGCAAGCACATATCACCTGTATAGACACATACAAATGTTTTGGAATTTCCAGGACATTTGTATAATAAACTTACTAGAAATATTAGGAATTGTAGGGGATCTTATTAAAAAGTATATTTAAAAACCCACAGTTCATATAGTTTTCAGTGCTAAAAGACTGAAAAAAATATGTCTGTTATACCTCTTTTCTATAACATTTCACTGGAAGTTTTACCTAATAAAATTAGAGCAAGAATCCAGATTAGAAAGAATGATATAAATCTAATTGTTAGTGGCATAAGAATACAATTAGAGAACTTTAAAGTATCTATTAAGAAACTTTGACAGTGAATATATGAGTAAAAGTTTACAGTATATAAATTTGACAGCATTTCTACATAACATTTAGTAATCCAAAAATAAAACTTAAAATATTGAATTCATGATACTATTAACAATCTAAGAACTTAAGAAACAATTTAAGCAAACTGTCATACTTATAAACTAAAATATGTAAAAAGTTGAAATTTTGAAAGTTTTAAGTAAATGAAAATACATTCTTTGCTCAAGGATTGGAAAGTTTAATTTTGTTAACATGTCACTTTTAAATAGTTATGGATGTATTGAATGAAATCTTATCAAAATCACAGCTGCACTTACTGTTTGTACATGAGGAGGTGTGAAATTACTTCCAAAAGTCAAATATATGTTGAAGAGAACTAAGAAAGTCAAAACAATCTTGAAAAGAGCTATAAGATTCCTATTTTTCAAAGGACAAACTGAAAAGATGGGAAAATATTTGAGTTCATATTTTATAAATGCTTAAAGAACATCTAAACACTTCTTTTGTTAAACAATTATTATGGCTGTATTTAGTTGTTTCCACAAAGCCTCATAGAGTCTTGGGGGAGGGGTCAGAGGTGGCTGGATCTACAGGGTGTGGGGCTGGCACCAAGGGTGCGTGGTTACTTCATCACTGCACTGATGGGTTTGTCAGAGTATTGCCTGGGATCAGGGTGTGAGTGCCACACCTTCCTTAGAGAAGTGAACCTGCATGAAACATAAGGGACAGAAAGCGGGCTAATGTGTTCTCACCTGTCCGCTGTTTGCCATGGACTACTTTGCCATGCCGCCTGATCTTGGCACCTGCCAAGTGTTAATGGAAACCTCATGGGCCAAATAAAGCTCTCCTCTTTTAACTTTGGGAGTTAGGTCTTTTGTCTCAGCAATAGGAAAATAGACATAATAAAGATATACTCAATATTTAAATGAAAAATTACTTATATGGAGATTTTCCAAAGAAGATAAAAATAATACATAATCCTATTATAAGATGTCCATTAACATTAGCCAATAGTAAAATGAAATTCAAAGCAATAATGAGATGTCCCTTTATGCATACTGAGATGACTACAATCAAACTGATGGACAGTAATAAATGTAAGTGAGGCTTTCGAAAAATTGCAATCTTCTTACACTATTAGTCAGAACACAGAATTGTGCAGTACTCTACTCAACAGTCTGTCAGTTCTTTAAAATGTTATACAGACCTCAGCAATTCTAGAAATGTACTCAAGTTAATTAAAACCTTAACCGTACAATAACTGGCCCGTGAAAGCTTCTAACAGCAATATTCACAGTAGCCAAAAAATAGAACACATAAAGGACTAACAGACAAATTCAGTGCAATATATCCATACAACAAAATCATTCTACTATTAAAAATTCAGTACTGAACCTTGAAAACATTACAGTCAGTAACAAATCACAAAAAAATATAGTGTGTAACTTTATGTATAACAAATATTTAGTTTTTCCAAATATATTGACAAAGCTACGTTATTGGTGACTTAGACTTTGTGGTGAGGTTTGGGAGAATATGGAAAGTTTTTGTTAATGAGAATCAAACTCCTTTTGGAGGGAATATTTTAAAATATATTGTAATGAATTTTTTGTCTGTAGACTTGAAAATGTTTTAGTTGTGTGATGTAAATGAGTGGATTTATGATGTATGAATTATAGTATATTATATAGTATGTTATACATGTTATAATCGCCTCTTAAGAAAGTTGTTATAAAACAAACAAATAATAATTGGTGATGGGTAAATACAGATTCCCCACACTTTGCTCTACCGTACAGAAGAACCTGAGCAATAAGGGAAAACCCTATTCCAAGGAGAATGCCTGAGGGACAACTTTGGATATCAGCAAGAAAGTGTAGAAACAGCGTGAAAAGTCAGGGAGGAAAGTGGGAAAAGAAACAAAGCAATGTCCCTAGTTTGGAAGTTGGAGGAGTGACACTCCATTTAAGGGAATGGGTAACTGGAAAAGTAATAGCAAACCTATCACAGTAGCACTCTGAGAGCTAGACTGGAGAATTACATAGGCCTTACATGTTTTAAATCAGGTTTGAGAGGCTGGGTGAGAGTGACTGCTTTGATCCAGAGAAATAATGTACATTGGATAGTGCAATTCTAGAACCCAAGTTCCTATAATTTCTGTATATCATGCTTATTTAGGAGTCAGTACCCCGCCCTCTGTTGCATCCAGAAGACCTGGGTATATACACACCTGACAGGATGAAGGACAGTTTTCTCATTGTTATACACTTTCAGTACCAGCTGCCAAAGGCAGAAAACATAATCCTACTTCTCCTTGTCCCAGAGGATGTTATCCCCATCCTAGAGCCTTGGACTACAGCTTCTGATGTCAAAGAGGCTAGCTTCATAGTCACATATCCCTAATCATTTGGGAGAGATAGTGTCCATGTCATGCAGCTCTGAGAATATAGATACTAGAGCCAACAACTGTGATGTCACTTGTATTGACCTTGCAGAAAGCAGAGAAGTTCTCTTTCTTAGTTAATAGCCTTGAGACTGAAGCTTCTGGCACCAAAAGCCCTTGTATCATCTACACTTGTCCACTGAGACATGGAAAAATTTCCTTCTGCAAACTGTTGCTCTAAGAATATGGCTACCAGCCCCATAAGCACAAAGTAACTCACAGAGAATCTGTGGAACTCAAGAGTGATCTCTTTGTGCCCCA
>PVIR01045550.1:0-10645 GCA_004026965.1 Petromus typicus
AAAAAAAAAAAAAAGAAAAAAAGATCAGTACACTATTGTCCTATTCATCAGTGTAGAGATGTTAGTTTTTCCAAAATTGACCTGAAGTGCATTGGAATTCCACGTAGGCTGATTTGCATGACTTTGACAAGCTGTTCTAAAGTTTAAATGGACGAACAGTGGGCTGAGACTTGTCAAGGTGATCTTCACACAGAGAAGGTTTAGGGACTGTCCACTGCCAGGTGTGAGTACATACTGTCTCCTTACATCCATCTGGTACTGGAGACAAGGACAGACGGACATGTGTAACAGCGGAGAGTCCAGGGCCACACCCATGTCTGTGTGGAAACTCAATGGATGGTACAGGTGGCATTGCAGGTGGTTGTGGAAGAATTAGATATCCATGCCCAAAATTAAATTAAATTTGGTTGGATTAAAGATTTGAATATGTAAAGCAAAACTAGCCAGATGTGGCGGCTCACGCTTTTGATCCCAACACTCAGGAGGATTGCTGTGCATTCAGCGCTAGTCTGGGCTACATAGTGAGCTCATGGCCAGCGTGAGCTACAAAGTGAGACCCTGTCTCAAAAAACTGAAAAAAAAAAAAATTGACATTTTTAGCAATAATCATAGAAGCACATATTTATCAATCTTTTGAGAAGAGTTTTCACACTGAACCTGAAACCAGAGATTAATAAATTTGGCTGTTGGGGCCTGAGGATCAAGCTTAGTGGTGCCGTGGCTGCTTGGTAAGCCCAAGGTCGTGGTTCAATCCCCAGTTTGGGGGGAAAAAATTAGATGAAAAAAAGTAGCTGCATGACAAAAATTCCATTAAATTATACCGTGAAGAAAGTGGCAAAACAAACTGTGTACTGCCACATATTTATCTTACCGCAATTTTCCAGAATGTTCACTGTCACGTATTAAATAGAAAATAAATACAGAAAGCTCATTGTTCCCTCATAGTTTGATATGTAAGTACAGGTTTCTCACTGAAATTCCTGAGTCTGAGGATTCTGGTCTTGTATTGATTTAGGAAAAATCTGAGCTACCATATTTTCCAAAATTTCTTCCCTCTCATTCTCTATTTAATTTCCTTGTAGAGTTCAAATGAGAAATATTAGACTTTGTTGTTCTGTTTGTCTCTTACCCTCTCCCTCCTGTTAGCCATTTCTCTATCTCCCTTTGTTGTGTTCTTTTCTTTTTGCTGTGCTGGGGAGAAACCCAGGGCCTCTCTGGTCTAGTGAAGCGCTCACCTCCGAGCTACGCAGCCAGCCTTCCTCTCTGTGCTGTCTGATCTCTTCACAGACTTGTCTCCCACAGTTCGCGGCCCAAATCACTGATTTTCCTCCTTAGCTGTTTTATATCCTATTTAACTCTTCTACTGAGTTTTCTGTTTCAGTGATTGGGTTTTGTTTACTGATGTTCTATTTTTTCAAATCTCTCTCAACATTTTTGGTGGTCTATTGCTTTTATTTTTGTCAAGATTGAAAATCCGTGAAGTATAACATATACCAGTCTTGAGTGTATTTCAGCTTCATCCTGGGTTGTTACCATCTGAACTGGTAAAATGGCAGAACATTTCCATCCTTCTAGAAGATTCTCTCCCTTTGTAGTCAAGTGTTAATAGACTGTTTTTCTTTCTTTCTTTCTTTCTTCTTGTATTTTGCTGTGCTGAGGACCACTGAGCTATACTCTCTTAATGGATTTTTAAGCTGTTTGGAGAATTTGGCTATTATGAATAGGTGTGTCCATTGACAGACATTTTTCTCATCTCTAGTAGTGCAGGTAGGTGCTGAGTCACAGAGTCATAATTGTGTAACTTCAGTATATAATATGAAACAGTTTACCAGAGTGGAGGAACCACTGGCAGTATATTAAGAGTTCCAATTTTTAATTATGTTTTTTTTTTTTTAAGACAAGATCTCACTTTGTAGTTCGGGCTGGCCCTGAGCTCACTATGTAGCCCAAGTGAGCCTTAAACTCACAGCAATCCTTCTGCCTCTGCCTCCTGAATGCGGGGAAGCATTTCAGTTTTGCTGATCCTGCTAACAACTGAGCCTGTGCTGAGAAGTGTCTACATGTGACTTTGATTTCAATATCCCTGATGAGTAGTAATGTGTCTTTCATGTGTTAGTTGGTCATTTGACTGTATTTGTTTATAAAATGCTTGTTGACCCTCCTCCTTTTTGTTGTATCAGGCATTGAACCCACTGCTTTGGCTCTGACCTGCACCCTTAGCCTTTTTTTTTTTTTTTTTTTTTTGTGACAGGGTCTCGCTTTGTAGTTCAGGCTGGCCCTGAGCTCAGCCTCCAACTCACATCACAGCAATCCTCCTGCCTCTGCCTCCTGAGTGCTGGGATTACAGGCATGAGCCACCACGCCCGGCACTGTGGTATGTGGTACAGATTGCTGCTGGGTGTGAGTCTCCACACCCAGTATTGTATGTGGTTACCAGGGATGGAACCCAGGTCCTTCCATTTACAAGACAGGCTCTGGAACCACTGAGCTAACTCCCCAGCCAAAAAGCCCTCTCTAAATTGCTGAGTTGCCCAGACCAGGTTCAAATGTGTAGTCCTTCTACCTGGGATTATAGGCAGGCATGCGCCATTATACCTGGCCCTCTTTTCTGTTTTTATTTTTATTTATTTAATTTGTGGTACTGAGGATCGAAGTCAGGCTCTTGCTCTTGTCAGGCAGATATGGTGCCACTGAGCACCCCACCTCTGGCTCCCATTTTTAAATTCAGCTCTTTGACTTTGTCTTGTCATTTGTAAGAATGCTTTGTATATCTTAGATGAAGTCTGTTAGGTACATCTGTACTGTGGATATCTTTTCTCAGTCTGTAGTTGCCTCAGGTCTTTCTTAATGATTTTTTTCTTTTGTGATACCAGAGATTGAACTCAGGACCCTGTGCTTTCCAGGTCAGCATGGTACTACCAAGCTCAATCCTGGGCCCTCTTGTTGGATTTTTTGAGAGAGGGTTGTGGTATGTAGTTCAGGCTGTCCTTGACTTCACTAGGTAGCCCAGGCTGGCCTTGAACTTAAGCCAGCCTCCTGAGCGCTGGGATGACAGGTGTATATGCCTAGCTTAATTATATATCTTTGATGGGGCTGGGGATTTAGCCCAGTGGTTCCGGCGCCTGTCTTGCAAGCGCAAGGGCCGGGGTTCGATCCCCAGGTAACCACATACAATATTGGGCGTGGAGACTCATGCCCAGCAACAATCAGTAACACATACCACAGTGCCAGGCGTGATGGTTCTTGCCTGTAATCCCAGCACTCAGGAGGCAGAGGCAGGAGGATTGCTGTGATATGAGTTTGAGACTGAGCTCAGGGCCAGCCTGAACCACAAAGCAAGACCCTGTCTCAAAAAAAAAATTATATCTTTGATGAAAAGAAATCCAATGTTCTCCCTTGCTTAAATCCTGACATCATATTCTCTCCCAGTACTGGATATTGAACCCAGGGCCTTGCATATGTTAGGCAAGCACTATTAGCTACATGCCCAGCTCTTTTTAATTTTTACTTTGTTTTGAGACAAGGTCTTGCTAATTTGCCTAGACTGTTCTCAACCTTGGAATTCTCCTGCCTCAGCCTCTGAGTAGTAGGATTACAGGCGTGTGATACTATGTGCAGCAAAAAGAAATTCTTCATAAAGCCTATTTTATCTTTGTCTACTTACAATTACTGCTTTTTTTAAAAAGCAATTACTGCTTTTTAAAATGTCCTATCTAAGAAGTCTTTGTAGTCTTATATTGTAGACATCTGTTTTTTATTTTGTAAGCATATTAAACATACCTATTCTGTATTCTTTGCCTGACAATTCCAATGTCAAATGTCTTTTGAAGTCTTGCTTCTATTGTTTATTGTTTCTCCTCACTCTTGGTCACGATAACTTGTTCCTTATGTGTTTTATAGTTTTTGTTTATAGAAGTCTGTCTGTGGGAGTCTGTTGAGGTCTATATTGAGGGTGCATTTCTCTAGGGAATATAAAAATTTTTATGAAGGAATGTTTTCTTTCCTTCACAAAAAAAATTTAAAACACTAAAAAAGTTGAGTGAGGTGAATGTTTTTCTTTTATGAATACCCTCAGGCACTTTTTAATTTGTGCAGGACATTGTGATACAGTCTTGGAGTGTGTGTCCTGGGGATGAACACAGACCCTTACCCACGCCGGGCAAGTGCCGTGCCGGAGCGCCCCCTCGCCCCTCAGCAGTGCTCCTCAGCCCTGCTCCCAGCAGTGCTGCTCAGCCCGGCTCCCGGCTCCTTATTGCGGCCCTCGGTGACTCCCCTAGTTTGTTTATCCGCCGAACCGTTGGTAGATACTACATGGTTGTGACTCTTTCTTTAGAGTTCACTTTGTGGACATATGTTTTCATTTCACTTGAATAAATTCCAAGGAGTGGAATTTCTGGGTCAGAGGGTAAGTGTATGTTTAACTTTATAAGGAACTGCCAGACTATTTTCCGAAGGGGCTGTAC
The DNA here is from genome assembly GCA_004026965.1 of Petromus typicus. Classification (NCBI taxonomy): domain Eukaryota; kingdom Metazoa; phylum Chordata; class Mammalia; order Rodentia; family Petromuridae; genus Petromus; species Petromus typicus. The sequence continues at coordinate 4,464 of PVIR01045550.1, forward strand.
CATTTGACTCCCGCTGGAGATGGAAGGGAGTTGGTTTATTCTACATATTTGCCAACAATTGGTATTTTTGTCTTTAATTTTACCCATTCTAATGGGTGGTATCTCGTGGCTTTAATTTGCATTTCCCTGATGTCTAATGAGAGTTTTAAACATCTTATTGTTTGCTTCTTGCCTCTTAATAACTCTTCTTTTGTGAAGTCTGTTCAAGGTTTTTTTCTCTCCACTTTTTAAACATTGGGAATTGTTTTTTAATTATTTTAATTAACATAAATTATTAAAACAATTCAATTATTTAATTAGATTATTTGTTTCAGTAATTATTTGAGTACTTACTGAGTCTAAGGAATATATATTTTCCTATTCTGAATAGAAGTTACTTGTCAGGTGGATGTTTTGTGTGTGTGTGTTTTTAGAGTGATTTTTTTTTCTGTTTTTGGTGCTGGGGAACATGCTGGGCACGCTGGGCAAGGACTCTGTTGCCTTGCCAGTCCCAACCCTCTAATGTGACTTAGCCTTTTTTTCCAAAGACAATGTCTTCCTGGGGCCCATGAGATCCTCAAGTTTGTGATTCTTTGCTTTGGCCTCCTCAGTCCTGGGATCACAGGCGTCTACACCTTGCCTGGCTTTTAGAAATATTTTACCTTTCTTTCCTCTCTCCCTGCAACCTTTCCGATTTATGAAAGTTTTGTTTTCATTTTATCTTTTTCTTGTAGTTTTTCCTTATGTTTCTTTTTTTTTAAATGATGATGGTTTTCCCGCTCTGCATCCTGGAGATTGAACCCAGAGCCTTTGCACTCAGTTGCTTCTCTCTTTCTATTTTTTATTTTTATTTTTTGAAACAGAGTTTGGGTAAGCCGCTGAGTTGCCTAAATTGGGCTGCAAATTTCAGTCCTCTGGCCTCAGATTCCCAGAGTGCCAAGATTACAGGTGTGCAATACTGTATAATGATGTCTTTTGGTTAGAAATTTAAAATTTTGATTAAGCCTAATTCGTCAATTTTTTTTGCTTGTTTTATGGTTATTACTTATGTGCCTTTTTGTTTTTCTGTACTATTCAGACTCCTGATCTTGTACAGGCTAGGCAAGTGCTGTTCTGCTGAGCTACAGCCCCACCTGCGTTTCTTTTTTTTTTTAAGGTTTTTTGAGACAGGGTCTCGCTTTGTGGTTCAGGCTGGCCCTCAGCTCAGCCTCAAACTCACATCACAATCCTCCTGCCTCTGCCTCCCGAGTGCTGGGATTACAGGCGTGAGCCACCACGCCCGGCACTGGTATGTGGTATTGGTTGCCGCTGGGGTGAGTCTCCACACCCAGTATTGTTATAAGCAATGAAATTTTAATTGGGTTTTGGTTAAGGAGTTTTTTTTTTTTTTGAGACAGGGTCTTGCTTTGTAGTTCAGACTGGCCCTGAGCTCACTATGTAGCCCAGGCAAGCCTCGAACTCACAGCAATCCTCCTGCCTCTACCTCCCAAGTGCTGGGATTACAGCCGTGAGCCCCCACACCTGGCATTGTGGTTTGTGGTTACTGAGCATCTTGCACTTGCCAGGTAGACACCAAACCACTGAGCTACATCCCCAGCCCTGTTTAAAATTTTGAGACAGTTTTTCACTAAGTTGCCCAGGCTGCCCTTGAGCTTATGATCCTCCTGCCTCAGGCTTCCAGTGTTCTGGAATCACAGGGCTGTGCTACCTTTGTGCTCAGCAGTGTCACAAGATTTAGCTATATCCCTGGTTGTCATGAACTGTGAAGGCTAAGGTTTTATCTCCTTGGAGGGTGGCAGGTGAATGTGCCACTTTCTTTGATGCCCACGGATGACTTGAAGTCCTGGGTCCGAGACTCAGAGCGTGAGCTTCGTGTGCCAGTCAGTGTCTCCCGGCTCTTGGAGTCCCACAGGACTGACATGGTGTGCCCCAGGATGATGCAGCACGGAGTGTCAGGGATGAAGAACTGAGTTTAGGAAACTGCAGTATTATTTTTCCTGAGTTAGGGTCTCCCTGTGTTGCCCAGGCTGGTCTCGAACTCCTGGGCTCAGGCGCTCTTCCATCTCAGTCTCACGAGTAATGGGACCTCAGGTGCCCAGCTGTGGGAACCCCAGTGTTTTCAGGGTGCTGCCAGCACAGCTGCCTCGCCCTTGTCCTACAGAAACATTTTTGGTAAATTACTCCACACAGCAGGCAAACCGGCCCCCTGCTCCAAAGAGAGATGTTCTCTTTATCTTCTAAGGAATCTCCATTCTGAACATTCTCAAAAGGAAAATCCAGGAGAAGTCTTAGTACGTTGTGAGGTTTTCAGACATTTGAGACCAGTGGAGAATTGACTTCTAGCAATGGCATATATTTCTATATATGAAGGTTTTAAAAAATCTTTTAGCAAAGTTTGATCTCATTGTTTATGGATGTAACCATCTTTCCTTAATTTTTTTGATTTTTATTAGTACATGTTTGCAATATATAATGATTACATTCATCTTGGGGATTGGGTTCAAATATATAACACAGCTTCATTCTTTTACTTTCCCTTTTCCTCCTTTCCTCCTTCCTCCATCTTTTGAGTTTCTTTCCACTTGCAAAAGATGTATCTCTTTGTTTCCTACTTTTATTTTGCTCATTGCATTAAATTACATGTTGGGTCTCAGGAAAAACTGTGAGATACTTAAACCAAATCCTTTAATATTTCTTTCTTCTATATGTTTTGATGCCATTATAATTTTAAAATTCTGAACTTATTTTCCAATCATTGGTTGTTAGTATATAGAAATGCATTTGGTTTTTATACTGGCCTTCTGTTCTATAATCTTGCTAAACTTGCCTGTCCTAGTGGTTTCTTATAAATTGCTTATGATCAACTACACAATACTCGTGCTATCTCTAATTAAAGATGGTTTTACGAATCCTCCTGCTTCTGCCTCCTGAGTGCATGAGCCACCACACCTGGCTCATTGTTCATTTTGAAACAGAGTCTTTCTGAGTTGCTAAGTTGTGCAGGCTGGGCTTGAACTTGTGATCTTCCTGCCTCAGCCTCCAAGTACGTGCTTCAGCACACCCAGAGCAAAGTAGTCATGCATTTTGCATTGACAACTTCTAGCCAGAGTTCTTTTGGCAATGTATTCTAGTTTGGGGGAAATATTTATTATTATAATAATGATAACAGACATTAAGGGGAACCTTTTTTTTTTCTGAGACAGGGTCTTGCTTTGTAGTTCAGGCTGGCCCCAAGCTCAGCCTCAAACTCACATCACAGCAGTCCTCCTGCCTCTGCCTCCTGAGTGCTGGGATTACAGGCATGAGTCTTCACGCCCAGTATTATATATGGTTACCGGGGCACCGAATCGGGCCCTTGCACTTGCAAGACAGGCGCTGGAACCACTGAGCTAACTCCCTGGCTCTCAAGGGAACTTTTAAAATGCATCCGTAATCCACCATCTCCTCTGAGAGGTGCCAGCCAGTTTCCATCCTAATTCTGGCATCACAGGGACCCAGTGTAAACCCCGGTCCTTACAGGGAGACGGCTCCGCGGGAAGGCCTTCTATAACGTGGGAGAGAAGGTGTACTGCCAGGAGGACTTCCTGGTGAGTCCAGGCTGTGCCATGGGTGGGAGCCGGGTGGGACCCTCTTTATGATTCCCTTGGAGACCTGAGGCCTGGAGGCTGGCTGAGCAGGGCGTGCCGCTTTGTCACACGATAAACTGGATCCTGTGTCCTCTCCCAGTACTCCGGGTTCCAGCAGACAGCTGACAAGTGCAGTGTGTGTGGACACCTCATCATGGAGATGGTGAGAACTGCCCCAGATCCGTCAGCCCCTCTGCAGCTGAGGCGTCTCAGGACTCCTTTCAAACCTGTTGCAGACCTCAGGGGAGATGCTCAGAGCCTGAGGCTCACTAGGGGGCGCTGCTGACACCTTCTGACCCTTCAGTGCTTCCCACCCCCAGATCCTGCAGGCTCTGGGCAAGTCCTATCACCCAGGCTGCTTCCGGTGCTCCGTGTGCAATGAGTGTCTGGACGGGGTGCCCTTCACGGTGGACGTGGAGAACAACATCTACTGTGTCCGAGACTACCACACGTGAGTACCCGGCCTCCTCCAGGAGAGCTTCTGTCTCCTCTTGAGCGCTCAGAGGTGGGGGCTGGGCATGTTGCCATTTCTCAGGTGATGCAACCACGGGCTGCTGCTTCTCTCTCTCTCCCCTCATGAACCCCTCTTCCTGGTAGTGGGGCCTCTCCTGACCGCCCCACCCTCCATGTAGCCCTTTTCTCCCAGAGCCAGGCCTCTTCCACTGAGGATGGGGCTTGGGATCACTGCACATCTTTTCTTACACCCGTCTGGTGCCCATGTCGGTGGATGGCCCCTTCCCTTTAGTCCAGCTCCCGTGCTGCTCTCTGTCTTGTGACTGATGTCAGGCAGCCATCAGGGGTCTCAGCAAGCGGTTGCAGGGCAGAGCCTGATGCCATCCTGTAGGAGGTGGCAGAGGGAAGTGAATTGGGGAGCCAGATGACATGCCACTTGCACACCCTCCCCCAGGTGTCCAGACAAGGATGAAGGGTTGCCGTGGGTAGACCTGTCCTTGTGCCCCTGGCTTCTGGTCACCCAGATGATCACTTTTGCTTTCCTTTATTCTTTAGGGTTTTTGCACCAAAATGTGCCTCCTGTGCCCGTCCTATCCTGCCTGCACAGGTAGGAACCGCTCACCTGGATGTGACGGGCTTCCCAACCCTTTAGGCCTGTTCCTGCTGGTCTGCCTCAAATCCTGGGCCTCAGTGGAAGGGATGAGCAGATGCCCTCGCTCCACATCTCTGGGCTGAGGGACAAGTGTTGTGCCAGGCAGGGCCACTGGTATGAGTTGTAGGAAAAAGATGGCCCTGCTGCTTGGCTGTCACTGCTGGCCTCAGCCCTCTTCTCCGTGGGTGAAAACCTTCCCCCACGGCACCAGCTGTGCAGCTGGAGGCTGGGTGGGCTGGGGAGAGGGTGACGACGGCCCGCCTAGGTCTCTCCGTGAGGTGGGTCCGTCCCAGCATCTGCCTAGGGAGCAGCCTGGCAGTGGCCGAAGGGCACAGTGTCCTTCAGTGTCATCTGCTGCCACTCGGCTGGCCTTAGGAAAGCACCATGTCCATGTCTGCACGGCTGAGTATATCTCTGCCACAACAGGAGCAGCTTGTGCAGATGTGTGTCTGGGACAATGTGCCCGGAGACCCAGCGAGCTCATCGTGTGTGAATCCCGTCTCTTCCTGCAGGGCTGTGAGACGACCATCCGGGTGGTGTCCATGGACAGAGACTACCACGTGGAGTGTTATCACTGTGAGGTGAGCTGGGGCCACAGACCTGCCTTCCTTGTCATGTAGAGTCTGAGAATTACCTCTTATACGTACTTGTTTTGTTCGAAGTTGGAGGGGAAGTCCAGTTTCTGTTAACCATGTTACCAAGGATTCTAAGAGGCCTGTCTTGGGCTAACAGATGCCTAAGGCAGCACATGAGACCTTTCAGGGAGGGCTGGCGAGGAGGGGGAGGGAGCTCAGGAAAGCCCCATGGGGACAGTATTTAAGGGACCACAGAGGGTGGCAGAGAGTGGGCAGAGGAGCACGTGGAAGCCACGAAGAGTCCTCTGAGTGCAGAGCCTCAGGGATAGAAGGGGAAACTTGCAGTAGGAAGCCTGAGGTGCCATGTTGGAGGCCACAGGCCCAGTGGGAGCAGAAATCCAGAGGCTGGACAAGGATGAGATGTGCAGAGGGGCCATGGCGGCCCCTGAGCCCTAACAGCACCTCAGTGTCCCTCTGCCTGTTTGGATGTCTGTCCTGTGTGTGGTGTGTCCCCTTGGGGTCACTGGGCACAGGCCTTAGCCCCAGGTTGAAGCTGAGAATCGGGGAGCGAGCTTACCTGGAGGGTGAAGGATGGTACAGTCCTTGGCTGCCCTGGCCCTTCCTCAAGGGACTGAGCAGCAGGGCCCTGGCCAGGGAGGCAGCGTATGTGCCGGACAGGAAGGATGTTGGAGACCTACAGGTGAATGGTTTAAGGCCTGAGAGGCGACTCCAGAGGAGCAGCAGCTGGGCTCCGTTACCTGTGAAGGGAGGCAGGAGCTAGACTTAGGGGCTTTGGGTCACAAGGGCCAGAGCTGCCAGGCATTTTAGTCCCAGCCAGGCTCCTTGTTTGTGCTTCCACATCCTGTCTCTTCTCCTCTCCTGTCACCTGGATTCTAA
>PVIR01045551.1:0-10682 GCA_004026965.1 Petromus typicus
GTGTACGCATATCATTTAGAAAAACCAAAACAGTAATATGTGTGACCAATGCGGTACAGGGAGAGTGACATTAATTTTCCCAAATGAAATTGCTGCCTGTTTCTCTGTGGTTTTCACATACTCTTATTTCAAGAGAATTCACTCTCACATGAAGAGAATGAATAGATGGAAAAGGCTGCTACTTCTGAGACTATGTGTTAAGATTTTTTGTTTTTAATAGGATGAAATCCTATTTGTCGATTCCTTCTGCTAATTTTTGTGCTATAGAGGTTTAGTTCATAATGTCCTTCCCTAAGCCAGTGTCTCCAAGACTTCTACCTAACCCGTTTTCCAGCAAATTTAGTGTTTGTGTTTTAATATTTAGGTCTCTAATCCACTTTGATTTTATTTTAGTGCGTGGTAAAGAGCTAGGTCTAGCTTTACTTTAGGCAGGTTAGAGCCCAGTTTTTCCAACACCATTTGTTAAAGAAACTATCTTTCCTCTGTTGAGGATATTTGACTCCTTTGTCAAAGCTGAGGTAGCTTAGTGTATCTGGAGTTGTTTCTAGATCTTTTAATGTATTCCACTGATCCTCAGGGTTGTTACTTTGCAAATATCATACAGTTTTTTTTAATTACAGTGGCTTTGTGGTGTATTTTCAAATTGGGATCATAATACCCCTTGCCATGTCCTTATTACCTAGAATTGCTTTTGCTATTCTAGATCTTTGGGGTTTCAGATGAATATTTGGATTATTGTTTTCTAGATCTGTGAAATATGTTGTTGATATTTCAATTGGGATTTCATATATAAATCTATATATGAATTGTGGGAATATAGCCATTTTCATGATATTGGTTCTCCATATCCAGGAACAAGGGATGGTTTTCCACTTTCTAATGTTTTTGCTTCCTCTGTTCAGCCCTTATCTTTGTCCTGGGAATAATGTACTTAATGAGCAGGATTGTATGTTTCTTTGTAAAAAGCAGGACTGTCCCCAAAAACCACTGTATTGGCCAGTGTGATACTTAACATGGTCACCCCAATCTTTTTGACATAAAATATAAAATAACTTGACTGATTTAATTATGTTCCTCAATTATATGTACAAGTGGCAGCATTACAATTTATAGATGCAACAAGGTTTTATATTACTACGGTCAACTTCTATATCATTGTGGAACACTAACATGCTAATTCTGTGTCAAGTATTCACTGGTCAGAAATACCTATCTATGTTATTCTCAGTTATCTTCATGACCAAAGACTAATAAACAGCAAGTAGAATAGGTACAGTATTTAAACTAGCCTTTCTGTATGAGTTCAAGTTTGTTTGTTTGGTTCGGGATTTATTGTCATTGTTACACAAGCTTTATTTAGTTGATCTTGGTTTTATCTTTTGGATAACAGCAAATAGAATCACTTTTAAAATATTTTTGTTTATAATTAAACTAAAATAACATATCCATGTTGAGGAACACGAGTCTCTAGGAGTAGTCCGTGGAAAGAGACATGGTGGTCTACAACAGAATCATGTGATCATATGAGAGATTAGAAATTCCGTTACCAGATGAACCCACAGTGAATGTGAAGACAAGGTGCTCGAAATATAGAATTTCCACAGCCACTTTCAGAGAAAGTACACACAGATGTATTTCTCCCTAGATATAGTTTACATAAAATATCAGTATGATAATGCTGGGTTATTTTTCCCATAGGCCATAGATGCCTGGTGTTATGGTTTATATATAAAATGTCCTCTATAAATCTCATATATTCAGAGGTAGTAGGAATACGGTGGCTCCACACTCTCAAGTGGACTAATCTACTGATGACTGCATGACTGAATGTGCTATTAGGAGGAGAGTCCAGGTTGAGAATAGATGAGTGAGGATCTGAAAAAGAAGGATGTGTTATTTCCTTGGCTCCTCCCTCCCTTCTCTGCTTCCTGCTGCCATGAGGTGAGCAGCTTTCCTCCATGCCCTCACCCATGCTGTTTCAGCTTCTAAAAAACATGATTCAAGATAAAACTCTCCTTCCTTAAATTATGAGTGTCATGAATTTTATCTCAGTGAAGTAAAAGTGACTAACACTCATGGTATAATTGGCACAGATTGCTGATATTAAAAGCAAAGGCAGTTTCTTTGATTTTCTGCTGTAATCCATTGGCTATTTAGGATTACATTGTTAATTTTATAAGGAACTTAATAATCCTAGTCACTGTAAATGTTATAAGCCATAACATGTGTTAAGACAAATATCATCAACGGGTATGAAAAAGGGTATGAAAAAGGACGTGTAAACACTCTCTAAAATGATTACAAACTGCATGAATTATAAATATGTACCAATAAAATAAATAAGAAAAAATAGAAAGTTGTACGATGTAAGTGAATCATAACAAATTCCAAGTGTTTAAGTTCATGTTTAGGCCCCTGGAGGGCACACTGGGTAAGTGATTATGTGTCACTTTTTTATCCTATCTGGATTGTTATGAAGATTAAAGAGTCACAATAATAAACAGAGACACAAACAAAAAATATCAAAACTAAGATTTGCTTAGTCAGCTCTTCTTTCCAATATTATTAATGACACAAAGGCAAGGATATTTGACTATTCATAAATTTTAGACTTTGGTATTTTTGAATCTTAATCACAAAATCAAAATCATTTGTGTTACTTCATATTATCTTTGGTAATAGTATCTTTGAGTAGTAGCAATGTACAAAGGGGGTGCCTCTACTCTGTCTAAATACAAACTGCTCTCGTTATAATTATTAGTACTATACTGGTTCTAAAAATGTTTTCTAAAATAGTCTTTCATCTGGAAGCAAAGGAGTGACAACTACCATCATAAAAATAGTGCTACATAAACAAACAAGTGAGAATAATTACTGTTTGGTAGAGCAGAGTAAATAAAAAAGAGGAAAGAATGAAAATTTAGTGTTACAGAAATGATCAAAAAATAATGACAAAAGTAGAAAGAATAATCAAAACAAACAAAAACCACAACATGAAAGGAGTAAATTCTTATTAACAATAATCTTGAATGCAGGGCCAGGGATATAGCTCAGTGGTTCTGGTGCCTGTCTTGCAAGCTCAAGGACCCGGGTTCGATACTCGGTCACCACATACAATACTGGGTGTGGAGACTCACGCCCAGCAGCAACCAGTACCACATACCACAGTGCCGGGCATGGTGGCTCACACCTGTAATCCCAGCACTCGGGAGACAGAAGCAGGAGGATTACTGTGATGTGAGTTTGAGGCTGAGCTCAGGGCCAGCCTGAACCACAAAGTCTCAAAAAACCTTAAAAAAAAAAAATCTTGAATGCAAATGAATTGAATTCTTCAATCAACAGGCATAGAGGGCTGAATTGAGTACAAAAAGCAAAAGCAAAACAACACAAACAAAAAAATCAGGACCCAAGTCCATTCCACCTGTGTGAAATTTACTTCATCAATAGATACACATACGAGAAGTGAAGAGTTGGAAAAAAATATTTCACAGGTATAGAAACAAAAATCAAACAGGAATAGCACTACTCAGCCCAGATAAAACAAATTTCACATTTTAAAATGGTAAAGAGATAAGAACACTGTATAATAATTAAAAGATTTATTTAACATAAATGTATAATAATTATAAACATACACACCATACATTGACTATTCAATGATATTAGGAAATCCATATTTGAGCTGAAAGAAAGAAAAAAGTTTAACATCATAATAATTAAGGATTTCAATATCACCTTTTATCAAGTGCCAGATTATCCAGACCAAAAAATTAACAAAATGAAATTAAAGTAGACTGGATACAGAGTAAGGGACAGAAAGAGGCTTGTTCTCTCCCTTGCTTGCTTGCTTTTGCTGTCTTTTGCTTCTTTCCATGAGCTAATTCTCTGTGATGCCCCTCGGCCATGGCATCCTGCCCTGGAGTTAGCTGATTATGGACTCAAACCTCTGCAAACTGTGAGCTAAATCAACTCTTTTGAGTGTCTGATATTTTATCTCAGCAAGGAGAAAAAAGGAACTAAGACACCGACGTTCTAACAGTGACAGAAATGTGATGATTGTGGTTACTTAGACGTTACCTCCTAATCTCATGCTCTTGGCACCTGATCTTTACTTGTTCACAGGTACAGGCAGAGTTTCCCTGAAGTCAAGAAGAAGTTTTCAACATCCCTTGAAACAGGCTTAAAACTGGCATGATTTCATTTTGGCATTATTTTGGCCAACACACATCAGGTTCAAGAGGTAGGAAAATAGATTTTAGCTCCTTATGAACGGGACTACAAGTCAGATTGTAAGGGATGCAGATAAAGCATATAGAGAAACTGGTTGTTGTTGTTGTTTTTTTTTTTTTACAGTTTTATGTAAAAACATGCTGGCATCATAAATTCCTTTCTAGTTCTAGTTTATTATTTGCTGCAAATGAAAATCCTAGCTGACCTGGTACTTTGTGAACATCAATCTTTAATAAAGTATAAGCAATGCCAGTTGAAATTAAAATACAGACTCTTACCCTAATCAATTTAAATTTTATTTTATGAAGAGTTTAAAGTGAATAGGAAAGAGTGAGACTTGAGAAGTGTTATGTACAAATACAAATGGAATGTGATCACAATATGTACTGATAAAATCAATTCTAAAATTAAATAAAATCAAGTTAATAATTCAAGGCAGAAGCACTGAAATTATTCGACCTGTTCCTTAGTTCATTCTTTAACTTAAATACAAGTTTCTATTAAAAACTATTAATTGAAGGTATTTTCTGTACTTGAGCAGGTTCTAGAATAAAGAATTCACCATAAGAACACATTCTTAAAATGATAGGGGAGAAAGACTAAATTAGCCCATAATTTTTGTGGAATTAAAGTTACTTCCCATACTGGTCAAGTTGTTGGAATATGACATGTTAGGTAAAATTCTCATTCCTTATCAAAAATGAAAAAAACTATTATAAGAAAATAAACATTTTCTAATGTAATCTCATAAATCTACATGCCATCAATGCAGGAAGTGACTTATCTAAATAAGATATTTAAAGGTAAACCAAAATGGCATGGTGATATAATGCATTCGTTATACCTGAGGATTAGCTTATTTGCCATTAACCGTTCATCATTTTCCTAACTGTCTCTATTCAAGGATATACTTACATAATATGGAATCTCCACTGTAATGTGGAAATAATGAAGGCAATCTGCAGTAATTCTATCAATCATAGGATTAAGTATCAGTAAAAATTATTTCTAAAGGGTAACATTTTATAATCCTTTAAAATTTCAGTCTAATTAGTCAAAGCAAAAATAAGAAAATGCGTATTTGTGACTTGTTTTCTCTGCTTGCCATGCTTTTTTTGTTTCCATTTTTGTGTCCAGAAAAGCAACCTATTAAACAATATTTTCCTGTTATGGAAGCCGAAGAACCTTTGTAGTTTGGCCTAGACGTGGAAGATACATTGAAATTTCCTTCATTTGAGCAGTAACGTCAGCTCAGACCTGAACAGAACATCATCATCACTATAGAAAAGATAAGGATCTCTTCAATAGCACTTTATACATAAGGATAAAAACTTCCAGCACAACCACAGGAAACTTACATTATTGTCCTATAAAAATTTTCTAAAATTATTTATGGAAATACAGGTGAGTGAAAAATACAATGAGACTCTTGGGAAATTTTCTAAAGTTTTAAAATCCTTCCATTCATTTAAGATGACACTCATTATGTAAATGTCTGCTGAAGTTCTACAGTGTACCAGTCACAAAGTGTGTACGAAGATGAATTTGGCTTCATCCTTGCCCCAGGGAGCTTTTGGTTAAGCGAGAGTAGAGGCGAGGTAAAATATATTTACATAATTAACTACAACCACTCTCTTAAAAAGAACTACACTACAAGGAAGAATTAAATATACAGTGTAATTGAGTGGGGGAATCACACTGTGCTATTAATAAGAAAACTCATCTGATTCCTGGAGCTACAAATAGCACGTAAGTAATTTCATTCCTAAGCGTGCATGTTGGAGATCATCCGGGACTCTCACCTGACTGAATCCACACTCTGCATCTGGATATCCTTGGCAAGACTAGATCTAATATAAGCTCTGTTATTTTTACTATTTATATATCAGAAATGGATTGTGAGAACAATAAAAATGAACAGGGATAATGGCTACTGTTTGTTAATTTCTAAGGGAGTTAGAAACCCTGTACTAAATATTTTATGTCTCCTTGAATTTTCATATGAGCCCTTTGACAGAGTTTTTAACTTTATCACTTTGAATTTACAGAAGATCAAATGAAGTTTAAGTCACCTACCAAAAGCTACACTAGCTAAAAGTGTGTTAAAATGCTGTAGTAGTCTGTTGGCTTCCAGAATCCACGTTCAACACCCCCTTCTCTTCCTTTATCCCACTGAAGCTGCTGATGGCACAAAGGCCTTTGCTTTCATGGACTTATCTATACTAGATTCCATTTCTCTGCTGTCTCAACAAACCTGTCATCTTAGCCTGTGTGAATGATGGACATGAATCACCTTCATTTTACACATTGTTTTGAGTCTGAAATTATACATGTATAGAACAAACTTAAAATAAAGAGATAAACTTAGCTATTCATCTTTAATACACTTAGGCTTTTCTGGTATGAACTCCTTTCTTACTTTTTTGCCTGGAAGATTTTTCAAATTAAATAATGTATTGAAATAGTCCCAAGGTATAAAATACTTTAAAAACATTTTTGTAAAAGCAGTAACCATTTTCTAATTACAACTGTGTTTTATTGCTCCTGCTACCCTCTGGCCCATCTGTGCCCCACTGAGCTTCACACCTTCCTCCCAGAACCACTGCAAACTATTTTTAGGACTTAACATGGTTTGCCTTGTACCAAGGCCGTGAGATCACAGAGAGCCAAGGCTGACTTCTCAATTTTATCATATTATTCGCCACCAGAACCTCACATGGCAAGTAGTTTTCAATAGATGTTCCACAAAAATGCTGTGTACTGAAGCTGTTCAGATTTGAATCTTTGAAAACTTGATATTCCAAGCTGATACATACAAATTGAGGTGTTTTGTACCCCACAGGGACTGTGACTGACAGAATTGATTGTGAAAAGACAAATTTTTACTTTACCATGTCGCTTACTTTGTGGGCATTAATGGCACAGAGGAACACTGTCTACACTGTACTATCATCTGCCTTTGTCACTGCTATACTTGGTGAGGTGGAAAAAGGAAAATCAATAATAAAAATATTTACAAAAATGAAACAAAGCTTGTCATTATCTACTGCCTTAATCATTCTACTGGGCTTTCATTGTGCCTTTTCTCAGAATATGGTCAACATATCCAAGTTTATTCTTAAGGTTAATTTCAATTATAACAATTATTGACCAAGCAGTGCTTTAATACACTTGTTTTGGAATGTGTGCCTGTATAACTGCGCTTGTGTGTGTGTTAATTTAATAATTTCAGAATATGGGGCCAGGGATTTAGCTCAGTGGTTCCAGTGCCTGTCTTGCAAGCACAAGGGCCTGGGTTTGATCCCTGGTAACCACATACCATACTGGGTGGAGAGACTCAGTATGCCCAGCAGCAATCAGTACCACACACCACAGTGCCAGGCGTGGTGGCTCACGCCTGTAATCCCAGCCCTCGGGAGGCAGAGGTAGGAGGATTGCTGTGATGTGAGTTTGAGGCTGACCTCAGGGCCAGCTTGAACTATAAAGTGAAACCCTGTCTCAAAATAATAATAATAATAATAATAATAATAATAATAGTAATAATAATAATTTCAAAATATGTGTAAGTAAGAATGATGATATTTAATGGAACTTTTTATCTACTTAATAGGAAGGTTAATGACTTGACATCATAGAGAAGCTGGCTTAATGTTTGTAGAGAAAACAATATTTAAGTGGTGAGAGCTAATAAAGGAGAAGCATCAATGTCACTGGTCGTGGGTCCTCCCCTAGGATTCAATAGGGTCCACTTTTGTGTGTGTCTGGGTGGGCCCTGGAGACACAGTATGCTTGGAGACCTGTGTCTGACACCTGGCCCCCCCAACGTCCCTTCTGCTGTTCTTCTGCTCTGCTTCCTGCCACCAGAAACCAAGGATCTGTGATCCATCACCCCCTCCTGTCTTGATGTTGAAGATAATCTTGGGCTGAGTCTTCAGGAATCATGAACCAAAGGAAACCTCTTTTCCTTTAAAATGCAGCTGTCTTGTGTCCAGTGGGATGGAAAACTGACTCATGCGAGGACCCTTAGCAGCAGCTGGATAGGTGAGAACTTTTGCACTCTCACTTTTATCTATATTTTCAGCCCGTTTACCAGTGTTTCCTCACATAAGCCCCGCACTCTGTGCACTTCACTCCTGACTTGACCAGCCCTCCTGCCTCCAAGCCCTGGGTCGTGTTGCTTAGGATGATGGTCTGCACCTGTCAAAAATTTAAAATTCCATGTGCAGCATAGTCCAATTGTTCCTTGCTGAATTCCTGAGCACCAATTATTACATGTTCATGCTCTCCATAACATACTTTAAGTTTCTCATAGTATGTCTCTCGTAATAATAATGACAAGAAAGCGGTGAGCACTCTGAAGTCATTTTCTCATTTGATACTGATATAGACATGAAGTGGAGCATACCACATTCTGTTAGTTTGCAGTGAGGACACAGAGGCTTAGAATAGTGTAATAATTGGCCCAGTGGTGCTCGGATTGTACCAGGCAGAGCTGGGATCCAAACCTGGACCGTCTGTCTCTGGAGACAATTGTTGACCTTGTGCTATGTGGTTTCCTTGTGATGCATCTTGTTGTTGTCTTTACATTTTATCGGTGTCACTCTGCAGCTCTCACTCTGTAAAAGAACTGGCATTTTATTTATTCATCTTTGTACCAAAGTATATTTGATATATATTAGTAAATGGAAAATTCTTTCCAAAAGATTAAAAAGTGTAAGAAATAATTTGTAAAACTGATTCAGATTATAGTAGTTTAACATTTTTGAAACTTTACTGAAATGAGAACCAATTCTAAATATATTCAAATACATATTATTTCTTAAAATCCTCAAAGAATGTTAGTATTTTGTATTGCATTTTGGATTTGAAATTAGATCACATCTAATTTAAAACTTTCTGCACAGCAAAGGAACTCACAGACAGAAGAACCAACATACAGAACAGAAAACAAAATTGCCAGCTACTCCTCATGCAGAGGAGTAATGTCTGCAAAATATAAAGAACTTAAGAAATTAGACACCCTAACTTTAAAGGATCAATCTAAATATGGACTTTTCAAATGAATAGGCCTTCTCAGTTGAAGTATAAACAGCAAATAAATGCATGAAAATGGTTCCACATCACTGGTCATTTAAGAGATGCAAATTAAAATACCCAGATTCCATCTTGTTCCAGAAAGATTGGTTATCATCAAGAAATCAACCAATAACAAATGTTGGTGAGCCTGTAGCTAAATAGGAACACTTCTCCATTCCTAGTGGGAGTTTAAATTTGTACAACAGCTGTGAAAATCAGTATGAAAACTACTCAAAAACTAAAACTAGAGGTTTCATTTCACTCAGCTATTTCCCTTCTAGGTATCTTCTCAAAAGAGTTAAGGTCCCCACACAACAGTAGTAAAAGCATGCTCATAATTTACAAGAGATATAAGCAGCATAATTTATAAGAGATAAATCTTGGAAACAGCCCACATGACCACCCAACAAATTGAAGAGAGGGAAGGGGAATGGGAAAAAGAAGAATTAAGTTATAACTATACCCAGAAACAAATTCCCCTGGTGACTGTGACAATTATGTATGGCAAACATGTACTAATAAAACATAAAATTAAAAGGATAAAATTGGAAAAATAAGAGCATAATAGAAGAAGCCTATCACTCTTAGCTACAATACTTATTTTTAAAATTATACACATTGGTATCAGTAATTTCAAAACAGTTTCATTAAAGGATAAGAGTATTAGAATAATAAAAGAGAAATGAAAACTTAGAACCAAACATAGAAGAAACAAGTCAATGTTTTACAAAACATCATCTAAACATTCTGATATTTTGTGCAAAATAAGAATATGGCAGGCTGTGTGGACATTTTTTCCAGTACTGGGGATCAAACTCAGGACCTTGCTCTTGCCAAGCAGGAGTGGATTCCTGAGGTACATCCTGGCCCCATGCATGGGTGTTTTTTATGTTACACAGAAAAGTTACCAATATTTTAAGATACATAATGAATTGCTACAACTCAACAGTGAAATACATTTTCCATTTGGTGTGTTATCTAATTGATTTTTGACAGTAAGAATTCTCAAATGTAAACTTAAAGCAAATGCATAATATAATTTATGAACTTTTTAATGACTTATTTTTGGATGAAGAATATAGACAAAGTGGAAAGGTTTCTTAAAAGTATGAACTGAACAGGAGCCAATGGGCTCCAAATTTGTAAATACTCAAGTTTTTGTCATACAATTTGAATAAAGTTAAAACTTAGAGTGTGCATAGGAAGTATTCCTTTTGAAAATGTTCTCTTAGTATCTTGTTTCAGTTTACATTAGGAGTTTCTTAATTTATACTCAGCAAAGCCTTTTATTTTTATCTCATCTTTAACTACAGAAAAATACTTGCAATTCCCTAAATAGGCTTGCTTCTTTTTTCATATCCTTTTCCTTTTACACA
>PVIR01045552.1:0-10667 GCA_004026965.1 Petromus typicus
GAGACAGGCGCCGGAACCACTGAGCTAACTCCCCGGCCCTTGAGTCTTTGGTTTTAATATTAGGATAATGCAGATTTCAAGGAATGAGTTTGAGTGTTTTTTCCCTTTCAACTTCATGGAAAAGTTTTGTTCTTTGAAGGTCTGGTAAAATTCAGTGCTGAATCCATTGGGATTCTTGACTTTTCTTGGTTGATAATGTTTATTACTGACTCAATTTCTTTACCTGTTTTTAGTCTGTTCAGGATTTTTACATCTTTTTGTTTCAATTTTGATAAATCACTTATGTGTCTAGGGATTTATCCATTTCTTCTGGATTTTAAAATTTATTGGAATAAGTTTTCAAAATAGTTTCTTACAGTCCCCTGAATTCCAACAGGGTCTATCATGCTTTCTAATTGCATTGATAGGGGACTTTTCTTCCCTTCTTTTCTTAAAGTGGATAAGGGTTTATTGATCTTAGCTCTCCTTTTAAAGAACCAACTCTTTGATCCATTGATCCTTTCTATTGGTTTTTTATTCTCAATTTCATTAATTTCCACTCTGATCTTTATACTTTCTTCCCCTCAATAAGTTTTGGATTTAGATTGCATTTGTTTTTCTAGGACCTTAAAATTCTTTTTTTTTAAGGTTTGTTTGTGACAGGGTCTCGCTTTGTGGTTCAGGCTGGCCCTGAGCTCAGCCTCATCACAGCAATCCTCCTGCCTCTGCCTCCCGAGTGCTGGGATGACAGGCGTGAGCCACCACGCCCGGCACTGTGCTATGTGGTACTGGTTGCTGCTGGTGTGAGTCTCCACGCCCAGTATTGTTATGTGGTTACTGAGGATCGAACCCGGGTCCTTGCACTTTCAAGACAGGCGCCGGAATCACTGAGCTATATCTCCAGCCCTAGGACCTTAAAATTCTTGAGCTCCTCCTTTGGCTTCGAGAATCAGGAACTGGGCCAAGGCCCAGCAATCCACTTTAACAAACGCACCAAAAACAGAACAGGTGATTCTAATGTACACTAAAGGTTGAGAATCACAACAAAAAGTCAAAAATCTGTGGATGAAATGAAGAGGACACAGAAACTGTTTATTGAGTACCTACTGCAGGTTTGTGTAACTTATGCCATTTAATCTTAACAAAAGCCTGGGAAAGTAGATACTATTATTTGATATTTTATGATATGTAATATACAAATTGCTGTTTTAACCATTTTTCATATATTATTTGGTGGCATTGATCATATTTTTGGTGTTGAACTATCACCATTATTAATCTGCAAAACTTTTTCATCATCCCAAACAGAAACTCTATATTAAACAATTCCTCGTTCTTCTGTTCCCTCAGCCTTATGTAACTTTTACTTTGTTTCCATAAATTTGCTTAGAGACTACTGTGGACATGTCATATAAGTGGAGCCATAAAGTATATGTCTTTTTTTTTAATGTCTCATTTCATTCAGCATGTTTTCAGAGTCAATCCATATTGTTGCATGATTTAGAATATTATTCCTTTTTACTGAAGCATTTATTTTTTTCAATTTTTATATTTTATTAGTACGTTTACAATACATAATCATTACTTTACACATAGGAAGTCAGTGTATGTAACTAGCACTTCTTAATCAGTTTTTAAGGCTGAATATATTCCTCTACAAGTATAAACCGTACCATTTAGATCCATTCATTTGCTGATAGACAGATATCCAATATTTGAACCTTGTATTTCTTCTCTTCCTTTAAGCTCTGCTGAGTGGGAGCTCGAGGTACAAAGGAGGCGCTGGCATGGCCAGGGTTACTTTCATCTTTGAGCTGTTATAAATAGTGCTATAAGGGGTATTGACTTATAAGTATCTTTTATATTTTGTATTATCTCTCTTTTTTTAAATGATGAAATTAAGTGTCATGTTAGCAAAGACACAGATTAGCCAGGGCAGGCTGATGCCAAAGCTCCACCTGCCATACGCCTTCCTGAGAGGGTGGGGCCCACCTGCTACCTCTGCGGATGCTGGCCTGCTTTGCTTATCAGCCCATCTCTCTGTTTCCTGCTCATTCTTGCTTTTCTCTTCCTTGAAGCGTACTAGCTCCCCAAGTGTATCCAGGAAAACCCTTCCAGAGATAAGCCGGCTCTGTGATTCCCTGGTGAAAACGTGGACAACAGTGAAAAGCGGAAGCAAGCGGGAAGCAGCTAACAGGTGACTGTCTGATAAATTATAAGCCATTGTTATGGTTTATGGGTTCAGAGGCATTTTACCCTAGATCTAGAAGCGGGGTTGCCTTTGTTGTGAAGGCTTTTGCATTTTGACCACGGTTCTCTCCCACTGCCTGCTGCTGTGAATGCTCGCTCGCGTTTCGTTCACTCATCATTACTGTGAGCAGAGGTGGGTGGAGAATGTGTAGCGCTGCAGGCACCTCGCTCCGTGTTTGAGATGCGGGAATGGTTCCACCAGGTTCACAAAGCCTCCCGGGAGTTGGTCTGTTTTCATGTCTTCATGGTTTACTCTCTGGAGTTCTATGAGTTTTGCCTTTCAGAATGGTGGATTTTATTTTAATCTAAATGATTTAAGCAAATCAGTTATAAAGGGTTTTGGTGAAATTTAGTAATATGCACATGGTACCAATCCAGAATTTGGAATGTTCGTAGACTATTTTCATTAATAATGATTCCATGGTGTCAGTTATTTACTCTGATAAAAGGAGCCATAATATGGAATATGTTGTGATTTAACCCTTGCTGTTACTTTTGCAGTGAAATTACAATGATATTTTCATCTCCTGCTTGTCTGACTGCAAGCTTTTTGAAGAAAAGGTAGTACTTTCATGAGATTTACTTTCACTTACAACAATAAGGAATAATTAAAATGAAAACTTTAGAGTCATTTAGTGTGTGAATTTTGTTATCAGAGTTCAATAAACAGAGCTCCATAGTTTGTTACAGAATTCCTCCATTTTATTAATTAATCTTCTATTGGACCATTATAAATTTTAATTCTTCATTAACATTGTTTACCTCCTTAATGCTGCCTTCTTCTACTATGTGAATGAAAGAAATGGTGCTTTTATTTTTTAGGATCTTTATAGCTACACATGACTAATTAAATTCAATATGGTTTTAGTGCTTAGAAACCAAGCATTCACTTTATAACTCATGTTGTGTGAGCTCAATAAGGAAAATAGATATTATTTATTTTTGTTTTTACTTATTGCTATGAAGGAATATTTCATGTTTCTCCTGTTTGGCTTAACACAATCAAATCAATACCATTAGCTTGAAAAGTCCCTTTAACATCCAGTATTTGGACCTTGTATTTCTTCCCCTTCCTTTGAGCTCTCCTAAGTGGGAGCTCGGTGTACAAAGGAGGAGCTGGCATGGCCAAGGGCCTTAGACTGTGTTCTGCCTCCCTGGATGCTGGTGCCCTAAGAACCTGCCTGTCGTTAGTGTAACTCCTTCTGGTTCTCTGTCAACCTGTCCCTCCCTTGTTATTTGATTTCACGTTGGCTTTGGCGGTTCAGAAAATGATTGTACACAAGCTTTATCTCCTCCTGGCTGCTGGGTCAAGTTTACTAAAGCCCTGTTCCTTGTCCCTACATATCAGTTGCACTGGTACTTCCCCAGCTACATTTTAAGTCATCTTAAAGAGCTAGAACGTGTTGGGTCCCAGTGATGTCCGCTGGGAACTAGAGAACCCAGCAGGGCTCAGCGCTGTGTCCTCCTGTGGCAGCTCATGAGGTGTTAGCTTCCTAGAATCCCAAAAGCATCCCTGTTCAGCAGTACTCACCCCAGTCAAAGGCAGAAGAGACATCTGGACACTGCTTCCCTCTTCTGTCCCCAGCCTTCTCCCACATTGGCTCCTTCCATACTCCCAGAGAGGATAACCTTTCCTCTTCTTCACTCTGGCTGTGGGCTCAAGCTTATTGTATTTTGAAAGGAGTTAAGGATATGTCAGATCAAAATATGCTGAACTGGTAAATTGATCATTTCAAGCTGAACTCGCCCCAAGAACTGTAACTTCACAAAGGCCATTAGGCCAGTCTTTTCATACATCAACGAGCCCTAAAGAGGTTTTGAGGAAAAGGTGTCCTCCTGTCCCAAAATAGAGGTGTCTGTAAGTGGACGAGTGTTCGGGCTAAGAACCTGAATACACGAACTCGTGGTAGTAGCCCTTATCTTCCTCTAGTTTTAACACTCCCATATTGCAATTGGTAGTATCTCTAGGATTGACTACCTTAGTACAGAGATCCATTTGTCCTGCTATTTCTTCACAGATTGTTTTTTGTATAAAAAGTATAAAAGCATTATGCTTTGGTCATTCCTTTACATCTCTGTCTTATTAAAAACCCTCTGTCTTAAAAAAATTTGCAAGTCATTTTAATAAAATGTATGCTTTTCCTTTTGTTTTTATCATATACAATGAGCTAAAGAATGACATATGAATTTTAGAAACATCTTTTTATGTGGCCTTTTATATTTCTTGTATTCAAAGAGGAGCTGGTGAAACAACTTCTATTGATGTGGATTTACAGATGGCAAGAGATACCTTCAAGAAGTTAATGGAAAAGGAATGGATTGCTTCCATGGTAATAACCAACACTTACTTGAGAAAAAGAACAATAGCATTTCTTTACAGAAACAAACAGGACTGCAGTTGAGTTTTTTTTTAACTGAAATCTTTGTTGGTACATTACATGCATGACACTACACGTCAAGATTGCACTCAACAATGAGAATTTGTACCAGTATATGACACAATTTAATTCTCATTTTTTCCCATAGCCCTACCCACCCTACCACTCCCAACCCCTATATACATAAACTTTTCCTTTCTTTTTTATTATAATCTCATTATTTTTCCCCCTTTACTCTATTTCGCTTTGAGTATTTTCTATTTCAAAATATAACACATACAATTCTAGAACTCATTTACATCTTTATTTTCTCATACCAGAGAAAAGATGCGATATTTACACATCTGTGACCTATTTATTTAACATGACTACAGTTGAGTTTTGAAGAGAGCAAGGCGTGAAAGGACTGTGGTTGGGTTTGTAATGAGGGATAGTGTTCATTATAAGGGAGAGGAAGTGGAATTAACAAGGGACAGATAACCAGAATGTCTTAGTGTTGTGAAACTGCTATAACAGAAGTTCATGATGGAACTCCGTGACACAGATAATAGAAACTAGCCAAAGGTAGGATACATGCTTCAAGTGGCTGCTACCTGAGAAGCTGAGGTCACAGGACCTCTTGAGCCCAGGAGTTCAAGACCAGCCTGGCCAAGACAGAAAGACTATCTCAAGACAACAAAAAAACACAAAGAGGAAATGTACTACTCATAGTTCTGGAAGCTGGGAAATCTAAGGCACCTGAATAATTGGCCCAACTTTCTAATTTACAGATAACTGTGTTTTCTCTGTTTTCACATAGTGGAAGGGATGAGGGGTCTCTCCTGAATCTCCTTTATAAGGGCAATGTACCAGCTCTGGCAGCGCTGCCTCGTGAGCCGGTCACCCACTGAAGCCCTAACTTCCTAAGGCTTTCACACTGAGGCAGGGGATTTCAGTGTGAATTTTGGAGGGACACATTTAGCCTATAGCACAGGAGAAAGGAAGACAAGTTTATCTTCTTGCATTCAGAAGCACTAAGATAAGATAGATGCCTTGAAAGCTAGAGGTAGGGTTTATTTACCAACATAGGGAAAAAGGAGACAGGAGAAAGGGCTACTGGGAGAAACCAAAGGGGCTTTTGGGAGACAGAAGGGATGAGAGTTCATGATAACAATTATTTATACAGTTTGTTATCCAGGGGTGAGTGGTCTGATCTTTTGCCTTCCTGGTGCAAATCCCAAAAGAGAGGCTCCGAGGGAGCTTTCTTAGGAAGTTCTCCTTGGCTGGCACGGGAAGCACCTTTTAGCTTTCTTTCTGTGTCAACTCTACCTCAACCGCCTTCAGATTTGTTTTGTTTTTTGCTGTCATGGGGATTGAACTGAGATCCTCACACATGCTAAGCAATCCTTCTTTACTGAGCTTTAGACCTTTTTTTTTGAGACAAGATGTGATTGAGTTGCCCTGGGTGGCCTCAGATTTACGACCTCCTATATATATATAGTGAAATATAAGGTATCTGAACCACCCTCTTAGTTATAGATTCTAGTGTCTTGTGTAGCTTTCAAAAGATATTCCATGTTTTATCTTCTCTTTATGGCTTTCTTATTATTTTTGAAGACAAGATCTGGTCTGGACCTCTGTATGTATTCCAGGCCGGCCTTAAACTGCTGTCCCCAGCGTCCTGAGTTCTGTGACTACAAATGAGTTCTACCATATGTGGTAAATGTCTGGTTTAATCTTTGGACCTGGGGATGTAGCTCACTGGTAGAGCAGGCATTTGTCTGTCATGTATAAGGCCCTGGGTTTGATCCCTAGCACCAGGAAAACAAGGCCAGAAATTTAAAGTAATCTGCATACCATTTTTGTAGGCTGAATGCAGCTCTGCATTTTAAAGGGAAAGAGGGAGAATTCCTGTTGTATAGCAGTTACTATTATTTTTATTTTTAAGATGAAATAGAGTAGCAGTGTTATCACATACATATATTTTAAAAATAAACTGATTTCTCTGACATAGGAAATAACAGGGTGGTAGGCCCCGTGAGTTTGCAAGAATATCAGTTTCACGGAAGCTCTGTGGGAAACAGGTTCTTGATGAGATCGCTTTGGAACTGCTCCACGTCCTCATGGAGTAACAGCACATAGGAGCTGGTCACACATTCTGTGATTGCCTGTCCTGAAAGAAATTGAATTTTTTGAACCTATATTTCTTTGAATTGTTGATTTTTGTGTTGCTGTTTTCAACAGCAACACCTATTAGCAATCTACAAGTATGGTGTGCTCTTAGGCGTGTGAAAAACAAATTTTATTTTATTTTTTTTTTGAGACAGGGTCTCTCTGTGTGATTTAGGCTGGCCCTGAGCTCAGCCTCCAACTCACATCACAGCAATCCTCCTGCCTCTGCCTCCCAAGTGCTGGGCTTACAGGTGTGAGCCACCATGCCCGGCACTGTGGTATGTGGTACTGGTTGCTGCTGGGCGTGAGTCTCCACCCCCCATATGATACGTGGTTACTGGGAATCGAGTCCAGGTCCTTGTGCTTGCAAGATAGGCGCCGGAACCACTGAGCTAAAGCCCCAGCCCATAAAAAACAAGTTTTAAGACTATGAATGCAATAAAAGTAATGGGTAGCACTTCAGTTTATTACTGTATATGACATCTTATTTAGTCCTTATACTGTTTATAGGCAAACATATTTAAAAGTAGATAGATACACAGATGGATAGATAGAATAAACAGTTCTAGCTTCTGTAATGAATAAATTCCATATCCAGTGGCCTAACACAACAGACATTTCTTTCTCCCATCGTAGTCCATTGAGGGGTGGAATTAGAAGGCAGCCCTGCACAGGTCTTTTTCCTTTTCTGGTTCTTTATTCCAGTTTCTAGTCTGGGATCACTTATTCACTTACTTTTGGCTGATGGAAGGTCACATGAAAGGTTTTGGGGCCCAGGCCTGAAAGTACTTCCTGTTATCTTTACCCATCCTCCTTAGCTAGGACTCAGTCATGTGGCCCCGTGCACCTGCAGAGGAGTATGGGAAATGCCATCTTCCTGTGAACCCAGAAAGGGAAAGAGGTCGGTGAGGAAACATAGGGCATTTTCTCTGCCATCTAAAATTTTTTAGGTCAAATAGAGTATGGATCTCTGATCTGTTACTAATTGTGTGACTTCCTCCCTCTAAATTTTTAAACTGAGTAACTGAGTATCACCACCCTCATTGATAAAATATTTTTAAAAAGGCAAAAAAGCCAAAGCAAAAACAGTCTTACATGATTATTAGTCAGGTTAAATTAATTTGAACTATAGTACCTGGTTCATGGCGAGTACTCAATGAATGTTCAAACAAATATAAAGAATGCCATACAGGTTACTCCCATGACTATGTTTAGGTTGATGGTGGACGTTTTTGCTGTTGTTTGATTTGGTCCCAGGGATTGAACCCCAAAGGCGATTATACTAAGCTATGTGCTCAGCCGTTTTTTATTTTTATTTTTAGACTAGGATTCACTAAATCTCTGTGTTGCTTAAGCTGGGCTGAACTTGGGATCAAAGTTCACTTCAACGTCCAGAGAGCTGGGATGATGGGTCTACACCACCATACCTGGTTTAACATGTTATTATGTACATTTTACTTTGAAGTTTTATTTGTTGATGATGATATAAAAATTCATAGCTACTTTTGTTCTGAAAATTTCCTACTCATAAATGAGAAAAAAAGATAAAAAGGTATGAGTATATGTGTGTGTAAAAATTCTCATATTACCTGTATAAAAGATTGCTTTTTTTTGGATGGGGTCTTAATATGTTACCCACATTGGTCTCAAGCTCGTGAGTTCAAGGAACCTCTTCTGCCTTAGCCTCCCAGGAAACTGCAATGAGTGCATGGCACTGCCCAGAGATTGCAGTGTCTTCAGGGGTTTCTGTGTTACTTTGAAATATGCAGTTTAATCAGTATGTCCATGAACACATGAATCCATTTATTTCATTCATATTAAATGGCAAAGATGGCTCTCTCCAGTGCTACTTCAGGGACATTTCAGGTAGAAGTTACGGATTTCAACAGAAGGTTTGAGGAAAACAAAATGATTATTCTAGTTGGAACATAGTGGAATAAAACTCATAGTCTCATACCTTGCTTCTCATAACACTCTGCATCTAATGTAATTTGTGCCTTTTCCCTGATCCTGTTTCAACCACAGATCACTGAATGTCTTAAGGATAATCTGCTCAGAGCTCTTCCATGCCGTTCTCCACACCAAGAAGCTCTGTCGATTTTCCTCCTGCTCCCAGAATGCCCTGCGATGCACGATTCTAACAACTGGAGGAGCCTGGTGATTCCGTTTGCCCAGGCGGTTTGTACAATGAGTGACCAGTCCTCACGCATCCTGAGTAAGTTTTCTGTCCCCTTGTCTGTATACTCAGTAGACAGTCCCTGCCTGAGAAAAGAGTTACAGAGAGTTTGGACTAAAGATTTCAAAATACACATGCTTGAGTATCTGGTATATAAATTATTTATGCACTGTGGGTAGTCGTATGCTCTTTGTAGCTGTGACTGTGGTAACAAGCCTTCTATAAATTGACACATGCTGGAAAGTTTCCCAGAAGCAAAATTACAGCAGCAAATTGTGCATTGTTATCTTAAAATGTTTTGCTACATGACCCTTCATGGGCTGTGAAGCATAGCTGCAGTGTCACCCAGGTTGAAGTAGCTGCCATTTATATTGCTGTTTCTATAAACTGCAGCCCTGGAATTTGGCAGCTGGCCAACTCTGACAGTAAATGTACCAGTTAAAACTTCTTCAGTGACTGTCTGCCTAGCTTCTTTTCAACAGTGTCTTCAAACTTTGATCTTCGCTAAGATTAAAATCTTTTAATTTGGATTCCTCTTATTACACATGAGGCTGTGCTGGTTTTCTTGTAACTCAAATCCATTTGTTCATCATATTCTGTGACTACTGGTTTTTTCCTCAGCCCTTTTCCACTGGTTACTTGTACATTTATTTTAAAAGCTTTATACTATTACAGCAACTAACCCTTCATCAAAAATAGGAATTGAAAGTATGTTTTTCCTCAGGCTATTTACTTTTTAAATTTTCCTCTGTAGTAGTTTTGGAGTACAAAATTATTTTTAGCATTTTTTGTGTATCCTGCTGCTGTAATATTTTCTTCCATGGTTTCTAGGTTTGGGAGTCATACTTACAGAAGCTTTTTGCGCTCTGAAAAATTGGTTAAAACTCTCAAGTTCCTACTATAATATTTTATTTTTAAAATATATTTTAATTCAAACAATAATTGTGTAAATTTATAGGTACAGTATAATATTTCAGTGCATTTGTACAGCGTGTAGTGATTAGATGATAGTAATTGACATTTTAATCATCTCAGTCCTTCATCATTTCCTTGTGTTGAGAACGAAGTCCTCTACTAGCTCTTGTGCACTATTTCATGGACTCTTGTCAGCCGCGGCTCCTCTGTTACACTGTAAAACATGAAAAGTTATTCTCCCTGCACAGCTGGAGGGGCCCCCCAACCCCCAACACCCCACTCCCTCACTTTCCTCCCCTGAGATGAGCGCGCCATGTGTCTCTGTGCCAGACTCATTTCACTTAACGTGACGTTCTCCAGTTCCACCTCTGCTGCGAATGACAGATTTCACCTTCCCCACTATAATTTTTATTAGTTCATATTTATGTTTAAATCTTTGAATGATGTGGAGTTATCTTGGTTAAATATTATTTTTTATACAACAGTTTCCAGTTGTCCTAACACATTTATCACACAATCTGCTTTATTCTTACTAATATGCAGTGCCAGCTTAACTCTATGCTAAAGTGTCAGGTGTAGTTGAGGCCATCTGCTATCTTGAACTCCTTTATATGCACCAGGTTAGTACTGTTTTAATTACATTAGCATGATGATTTACTTTAACATTTGATAGGATTATTTTCTAGGAATTGTCCTATGAAGGTACCAGTTGTCCAATGAAGGTGCCAGGCTGCAATCTTAGTAACATTAAAATATAGTTATTGACTATTAAAAATCTGCCTGTGTAAACATTGTTCCAAAAATCTGAACAGATAGAT
>PVIR01045553.1:0-10670 GCA_004026965.1 Petromus typicus
TACAGGTGTGAGCCACCACGCCCAGCACTGTGGTATGTGGTACTGGTTGCTGCTGGGTGTGAGTCTCCACACCCAGTATTGTTATGTGGTTACCGGGGAATCAAACCCGGGCCCTTGCGCTTGCAAGACAGGCGCCGGAACCACTGAGCTAACTCCCCGGCCCAAACCTATCCTTTTTATGGCAGAGTAATTCTCCATTTTATAGAAGAACCACATCTTCTTTATGCAGTCTAGCGTTGATGTGCATTTTGGTTGTTTCCAAGATTTATCTATCACAAACTGAGCTGCTATAAGCATGGGTGCACATATCGTCATTGTGATATGAATCTTTTAATTCTTTCGTGTATATACCTAGCAGTGGAACAGCAGGGTCAAATGGGACCTCTAATCCTAGTTTTTTGAGGAATCTCCACACTGATCTCCACAGTGGTTGCATGTGTTATTTTCTTTCTTGAAAACACCAATAGTCTGGCTTTTATGGATTAGATTCTGATTTGAAATACTCTAATTATTTTATGACACTAATTTTGTTTTCTTTACAGAGACTGTGCAGTTGACCCAACTTGTGTTTTATGCATGGAGTGCTTTTTGGGAAGTATTCACAGAGCTCATCGATACAGGGTTAGTAATGTCCAAAATAATTACCATACATTGTGTTTAATTTAATTTAATTTTTTTTTTTTTTTTTTTTGAGAAAGATCTCGCTTTGTAGCTCAGACTGGTCCTGAACTCACTATGTAGCCCAGGCCAGCCTCAAATTCACAGCAATCCTGCAGCCTCTACCTCCTGAGTGCTGGGATTATAGGCATGAGCCACCACATCTGGCACTGTGGTATGTGGTTACTGAGGATCAAACTCAAGACCTTGTGCTTGCCAAGAAGACACCGGAACAGCTGAGCTAAATCCCTCGCCCTATGGTGAATTTTATACTACCAACCTGTGCTTTCTTTTGAACACCCAGAGATTTAACACTGCATTGAGGAAAGTGATTTGAAAAATGCATTCATCAGGACTAGTAATGTAGTTTAGTGATAGAGTGCTTACCTAGCTGCACCAGCCGTGGATCCCAGCACACCCAAGCAGTACCATTAAACATGTTGGCTTCACAGAATTATTAATCCATGCTTCTTGGCACACATGGTTTAAGAAAGATAACACAGTTATCAACTCTTCTGTATTTGGTTTTCAACTAGTTTGTTTCGCTATTTTTAAATGCTTATTAAAGAGTCATATAGTGTACTGCAGCCTAGAACAGGGGCCAAGTCAGCACATATGATCCACCTATTTTATTACTGTATTTTGGGCAGAGGATTCCTGAGCCTGTCCTGGCTCCTTTTTGGGAAAATGAAGAGCCAGTAGTAGGGAACAGTTGTCACCTAATTATAAAATAAAATAGTAAATAAATATCTCAATCCATTTCTTAATTCGTGAGCTCTGCTGAGTCAGGATTTTTTTGTCCTGTTTGTTTTTATTCACTGTACACCAGCACTTATAAAGGGAACTAAAACAGCTCCAAAATTTAGCTTCTTATTTTCTTGTATTTTATCTTTCTTCTCATAAATGAGAAGAAAAGAGAATCCCAGCCCAGTGTGATGCTGTGGGACTGTAAACCCAGCCCTTGGGAGGAGGTTACTGCAGAATTATGAGCTCCACACAGCGAGACTCTGTCTTAAGGGCGGGGGGAGTAACAATCCAATTTCCTCCTAGAAAATCTCCCTTTCCTTTAAGAGTCCCTGTTGTTCAGGAATGCAAGTACATCAGCTATAGGGTAGAGTTGTCATATTCTAAATTGCTACCTGGTCCTGTTTCATGGCAAACATCTGGCATCCCTGAGAGTAACTGAAATGCTGGGAGTGCCATTAATTATATCATTATATATGATACACAAATACTATTTTAGGACAAATATTATAAATAGTACTTATTCTAAAATGTGCTGTATCTAACACCCATTCCTAAACTCTTCTTTATAGTATTTTAAGAAAAGCAGAATTTTAAGACTACCAGTTATTGGCTCATAAGTTCTGTCTTGCCAGATTTCTTAAAGCATTGCTGTATCTTAAGGAAGTATGGAGAATTCTTGAACCTCACTGGTGGGGAAAAGTTTTTGTGACTACACAGTCTGGTTTGTATTTCCTGTGCCCCTGTTACATGCTCTGCCAAGAGTAGCTTTTTAGGGAACGTTTGAGAAGATACATAAACAACTTCTGCAGCTCCTGTTGGTTACTTTCTGTCACCTTAATGAGCTGCTGTGTGGGACAGCACCTAAAAGGATTGTTGTAACCTGAATCTGTCAGAGCATCACCGCCTGCTGGCTGGGTAGCAGCTTTATCCCAGCCAGGAGCCCTCTTGCACCTCTGACTTCCTAATTATAGGAGCCATGTACTAGACAAATCCTCTTAAAAATGCCTTGTTTTGAATCACTTATATTAACCTGTGACTTATTTAAAATAAACCTTAAAACATTAAGAAGCTTGGCATTTTAGTCCCTCCAAAAAAGTTTAACACTTCCGCAGCGTTACTTCCTGGGCACGTGGTGTTCTTTTTTTTTTTTTTTTTTTTAGATTTTTTGAGACAGGGTCTCGCTTTGTGGTTCAGGCTGGCCCTGAGCTCAGCCTCAAACGTGGTGTTCTTTTTGTTACCTGACAGCCCCAGTAAACACTTACTGACAAATCCCTTACAATCTTTCTTTAAGATGACGACTTCAGGAGGTGGTGGTTTCTGTGACTGTGGTGATACTGAAGCATGGAAAGAAGGTCCTTACTGTCAAAAACATGAGCTTAACACCTCTGAAGTTGAAGAAGAGGAGGTAAAAGCATTTTCACAAAGTTGAAATAGTAGAAGGAAATGCTGTTTTGATAACACATTTTAGGTATTTTAAGAAACTGTGATTCAATTATGTGTAAATGGATAAGCACCATAGTCCTGTTAACAGTAACTGAGAACTTTGAAAGGTCTTTGTGTTTTGTGGCTGTATTGCTAATGGTATGCATTAGACATTCTGAAAGTTTTGTTTAGTTCAGAGAGTTTTCTTGGTGGGTTCTAAGCATTTTTGAAGGCTCTGTTAAGCCCTAATTTACTATTGAAAAGATTATTTTTCAGGTACTAATATTTGTATTTTAAGACTTTGTAAGGCATCATAGCTTTTTCTTACTGCCCTGTGTGACACCAGCCTAACTCATCCAGGAAGTCAGGACCTTGGGTTTGTGACAGGACTGAGTATGTAGAAGACAGCTTAATGTACGTTATCCCCTCACCTGTAATTCCATTTTTAAAAAATCATTCCATTTGGACTTTTTTCCTAAATGATATTTGTAATGAAATAGTGTGCTCTCAATAAATGCTCAAAACTCTGCTTTTTTGACAATTTGATGCATGAGTCAAGATCTTTATTTCAGGTTTTTATTACCTTTGGATGTCATGGAGTTAGGTACATTAAAGTCTGACATTTATTTGAGACAAGTGGTCAACCACACATCCTGCGGGTCTCAAATATTTTAACACAATGACTAAGGCTTTTGGTGTCAGATGATATCTTTTAGATAGATCAGGATTTGTACAAAATTATTTAGTGCTGTGAAAAACATCAGTTTTGTCTGTATCTCATCTGTTATGTGCAACCCTTCTGAAATTCACTTTGGGAAGAAGTGGTCGGGGTTCCTTATTTCCCCTCCTGTCTTAGAGAAGCTCCATTTTTTAAAACATGCATTTGAAAATATAAGAAAAACTAAGGTAAATTTGAAAACCAGCTTGTTATTGTAAAAAAAGATTAACCACTAATATAAAAGTTTAGAATATGGTTGGAAATATTTGCACATTATGTATCTGTCTCATGGCCTAGTATCCAAAGTGTTCATCTTATAATTAAAGAAGCTCAATTTAAAAATGGATGTAGGACACAAATATTCATTTGCTCCTAAGAAGATGTACAAATGCTGTGCAAACACACAAGTGTTGACCTCATTAGTCCTAAAGAACAGCACATCTGAAACCACAGTGAGGTGTCGCTTCCTTGCCACCAGTAGAGATCCTCCAGATGCTTGACAATCACTAACTCCCCCCAGACTGCCATTTAATTCCTCTTTAGGAATTCAGTTAGAGAAAGTCTTCAAGCAAAAAACAGTAAGATAGTAAAAGCATTGTTTGCATGGACCTCACTATAGTATATTCAACCTGTGTCTTAAGGTGAAGCTGAGGGTACTTGGTCACACCCTTCTGTAGGGATCCTGTGGAGGAGTCCCCACATCTCAGCTGTCGGCATTTTGGGGCAGACATTTCTCCATTGTATGGGTGAAAAGATCAGCAGACTGTAACCCTATATCCTCCATTTTATCTGCAACCTGTTTCTATCTGGTACTAACACAAGCTAAGGGTGGTTTTTCTGTTTTTAAATAGTTGGGAGAAAAATCAGCACAATAGCATTTGTAATGAGAAAATGTTTTGAAATCTGAGTCTCAGTGCCCATAAATATTTATTGGAATACAGCCATGCTTAATTTTTTTACATATTGTCTGTGGCTGCTTTTCTCCAACAACAGAGGAAACGAATAATTACAATAGAGACTCTAGCTGCAAAGTCTAAAATAACTGTCTGACTGCTGAAAAAGTCTGTTGACAGGAGAATTGGCTGTTGGAAGCATTGTGTTTGGCATACCCGACTCCCCTCACTGGGCGTAGTAGTATGTCCTCACGCTGTGACAACAGAAGAAAGGCCCAGTCTATCTCTGCATGGCCCCTCTCCTAAGTGAGACTAGGAACTTGATACCCCTTCTAGATGAGAACCATCACCTGTTGTGTGCTGTTTCCTGTGCTGGTTTTCATATATTCCTAAGAAATGTCTCTCAGGCCTCTGCATTAGGAGAGAGTATGTTTTACTGATGAAAATTGGATAACTGCTAGTTTCCTTTTTTGGGGGACATCAGAAAAAAGAATCAAATGTTTGGAAGCACCATGTGTATAATAGCTATATGGAAATTTAGATTATCTACTTTATAAGTAGGTGTTAATTTGACTGCAATTTATTTTCCTACCTTTATTTTCCTTCTGCCTGCTTTGTACATGTATTTTTATTTTATTTTATTTTATTTATTTATTTATTTTTTGAGACAGGTCTCACTTTTGTAGTTCAGGCTGGCCCAGAGCTCATTGTGTATCCCAGGCAAACCTTGAACTCAACAGCAATCCTCCTGCCTCTGTCTCCCAAGTGCTGGGATTATACGGGTGAGCCACCACGCCCAGCGTTGTGGTGTGTTGTTACCAGGATTGAATTTGGGACCTTGCACTTGGCGAGGCAGATGCCAGAACCACTGAGCTAAATTCCTGGCCCCTGTCCTTATATTTTTAACGTACCAAAACAGGCTCAGAAGACAATGCAGACACTTACATTTTAGATTAAACAAACTATCCATAGTGTCCCACATCAAAAGTGCTAGAGGAGCCAGAGATGTTGCTCAGTGGTACCTTGCCTGCTTGGCAAGTACAAAGTTCTGAGTTTGATCCCAGTCCTGCAAAACAAAAAACAGTGAAATTCCTCAGTCTCTATGTGCTTTGCATCATAGGATATAAGCGTAATAAGTCAAATGACTGGGGCCAGGGACGTAGCTCAGTGATGCCAGGCTTGCCTGGTAAGCACACAGTTCTGAGTTCGATCCCTTGTAACAGAAAAAGAGAGAAGAGAACTCAAATGACCATATGATGAGGCACTGTCACTCCGGAAGCTGAGTTTGGTTCTGTTCTCTGTTTTGGTGTAGTGACTTTTTAAAAAATCCTTGCGGGGTTTTAGCACTTAGGCTGTCTGTGCACAAGTGCTTTCACTATGTCAATGACTTCCAAAGTCGATGTCACAGATAATGAAGGGGGGCGTGTTTAAGTAGCCTGTGTGTTAGAAGAGTTATAGGTAAAATGGCTGTAGGATTTGGAAGCCTGTTTCTGACTTCTTTTGAGCCTTTGACCTGTCTCCTTTGGGAAGTTTTATCCTTTTTTTTTTTTAACCTTTTTTATTTGTTTATTTCAGTTTACCTAGATTTATCTTGGGTATTTAATATTTCTGTGTGCGGGTGCATGTGTGTATATGTACTGTATTTGGAAGAAAATGCTAGTTACCATTCCATTGATAAGGGAATCTGCTGCTTTTTTATTTGAGAAATGAATATAAAGCTAGTTGGCCATTAAGCTAAATTAAATGCTTAGATTTAAGATAAGGCTTTAACATTCACGTTATATAAAATGTTTTGCCAGCCCTAACAAAGATACCATGATAAGCATCATGTATCTTTAATACATTTTTATATTAACGTAGAAATTTGGTGGCTTATTCCCCGTTAACTCTCCTATCCAAATTTCCCTGTTAATATCCCGTCCTGCCAACAGAAGCAGACAATTGAGTGGTTCTTATAAAATGAAGGAGCAGTTTTTTGGCTTTAATGTGTTCTTCCCTTGCAAACTGTCAAAATCAAACTCTCCTTTGGACTTACAGACCTAATATTACATGTGCATCTTTAACAAGTATTTTTTTTTTTTATTCTGCAAATTCGAGATTAGGAGATGAAGCAGGAAAGATGATTTGATTTGAGGTTTTAGCAGTCCTAGAAAACCATTCCAGAATGTTGTTTATTCATTAGGAATTGAAGTTCCATTGAGTATTTTGATTCAGTTGATTAAAAATTGGAAATATTCTGAACAAAACATTTTAGGAAAGTTGATTTAGAGAGTTTGATTTCGGATTAAATTTGTTAAGGAGAAGATGAAGGTAAGACACCTGACAGCTTCCTCCATAGTATTTTGAAAAGTGCAGGCAGAATAGGAAAGGAGAGAATTAATATATATTTAATGTGGTTGCACATTTCCCCCTTTTTTCATACAGGATCCACTTGTGCATTTATCTGAAGATGTGATAGCAAGAACTTACAACATTTTTGCTATTATGTTTCGGTACGCAGTAGAGATCCTAACCTGGGAAAAAGAAGATGAATTGCCAGCAGATTTGGAGATGGCGTAAGTGTAGCACTTTTAGTCTTTGTATAAGAGGACTGCTAAATTGCAGCTTTCATACAACAATGTTGAGACCTAAGTTGTTTTGTTTTGTTTTTTAAGTATTGGCTTTTAGAAGAACAATAAAAGTGTTATTTTTAATTGTTACTTTTAAAGTGTTGCTTTTAAATATGGATGATCAACTTAACTGGTGAAAGTTTCTCTGGATTTGTTGATTACTTGACTTGTAGCCGTATTTAAACTGTCAAGACTATACCTGGTTCCAGGCATAAACAGTCTTATCTTTTCTGATTCTATGAAAAACTGAGAAGACTGTAGCTATCCTTTTTATTTCCTTTATATGCAGAGAATGAACCCTTTCTGAATAAATACTCAAACTCATTTTGATTCTAATTATTAAATGTTTCATACTTTGCACTTTGTTAGTGTACATGCGCCATTTTTGCATAGATTGTTTAGATCACAGACCTGTACCAGTGAGCTGGATTCTGCCATGGCTAGGGAAAGGCTTTTCCTTGTTAATGGGCTTTCCCCAAACAACTTTCTCTTTACTAAAATATAAAGCCATACTAGTGGGCATTGTCTTTGTAGTCAAGGATGGGTTAAGGCTACAATGAAGAATTAAAGAATATTAATGATGGGGCTGGGAATTCAGCTCAGTGGTTCTGTACCTGCCTTGTAAGCGCAAGGTCCCACGTTTGATCCACAGTAACCACATAAAACAATACTGGGCATGGTGACTCACACCTTGAGAGGCAGCACTGGAGAGGCAGAAGCAGAAGAATAGCTGAGCTTGAGGCTGAGTTCAGGACCAGACTGAACTACAAAGTGAGACCCTGTCTCAGACAAACAAACAAAGAATATTAATGATGTTTCTTTTGTTTTTTGTTTATTCACTGTGTTCCATATAATTGAGATTATGGATAAAGTGTTTCTCATTACAAGTTGTGAGGGATTACTGAACTCGGCTTTTTAATGGAAACATTGAAAATTACTTAATACTTCATAATTGTATCTTCGTCAAGTTGGGTTTCTTTAATCTAAAATCTGAGTTTAAAGCCTACAAGAGTATCTAGCTTTCTGGTAATAAGTTTGTGAACTCAATAATTAAATAAAAACAGCAAGTGTATACAAAAAAAGCACAGAAAGGAAAGCTGACTTGCTTCACTTCTAGTGTTCCTGCCTCAGTCTACCCAGACACTTGAATCCCTTGTGCCCATTGAAATACGGAGTCTGGTGCCTCTCCCTTAAAGTTCTGCTTGGGCTCCTCTCCGTATCTTCCTCAGCTGGAGGTCATGGCCACTCTTGCCCCATATAATTCATTCTCTATATTATAGCCAAAGTGAGATTTTAAGGCAAATGTGGTCAAAATTTGTTTCAAATCTTGCAAGATAGTCACGATTTCTCCCCTTTGCAGAGGAGACCGATCTCACGCTCATCTCCCTGTCCTCCAGCTCCCTCAGCCCCTTGCCTTTGCCCTCCTTTGCCCCAGGATTGCTCATCTGTGGCACTGTGGCATTTGGTTCCAGGTTAAACTTTTGTCCTCGGACTTCCCAGGGGATTGCAAGTCACTTAGATCATTCCTAGTCTGTACTGAACAGAGGCCTGTAGCACCCCTGCGCCCATGACGACAGCCAAAAATGTCTCCTAGTACGGTGGGAGGCTCACTGCAGGAGAGGGGGAACTTGCCTCATTGAGACCCAGTGACGGCAAGTCTGACGTAAGCCTCAAATCACCCCTCCAGCAGTTCTTTCTTGAACTCTAAACCTCAAATATCCTGCTCTAGGGTCCTACTGTTTTAGTACGAGCCAGTGCATTTGGAGTTCTTTGTTTAAATCTGTTTTCTTTACCAAACTATAATTGTAATGTCATAGAGTATAGAGACCCAGACAGCTTCGCACCACTGTGTCCAATTCCTAGCACATTCTATACGACAAAGCATTCTCTTAACAAATGAGCCTGGAGCAAGATAATGCACAAATGGATCACCCAGTATGTCATTCATGTTTGATCCCACAGAGACAAGAGCAACACTTACTATTGCATGTTGTTTAATGACGAGGTTCACACCTATGAACAAGTTATTTATACTCTTCAGAAAGCTGTGAACTGTACACAAAAGGAAGCCATTGGTTTTGCAACTACAGTAGATCGGGATGTAAGTAATTTCATCATGTTAACATAATAGATTAAACTTTGAAACAGATAAATTACTCCAGAAAATTGAGTTAAAGGTATGTATGTCTAGACTAGTGGCAGCAAAACTGTAGCTCACAGGGCCGGGGGATCTAGCTCAGTGGTTCCGGTGCCTGTCTTGCAAGCGCAAGGACTTGGGTTCCATCCCCGGTAACCACATACCATACTGGGCGTGGAGACTCACGCCCAGCAGCCACCAGTACCACATACCACAGTGCTGGGCGTGGTAGCTCACGCCTGTAATCCCAGCCCTCGGGAGACAGAGGCAGGAGGATTACTGTGATGTGAGTTTGAGGCTGAGCTCGGGGCCAGCCTGAACCACAAAGCGAGATGCTGTCTCAAAAAAAAAAAAACAAAAACAAAACTGTAGCTCACATGCTGGAATGGGTTTTTTGTATCATTGTGAGCTCTAAAAGGTTCGCCAGCACTGGAGACTCTTTATGTTTTATTTGAATGTTGACCCAAATATGTATTTGTATAATTTTAAGATATTGACAAATACAGTTTAAAAAGGAAATAATTATCCTCATTTTACTCAGGAATTAAAAATGCTCATCTGTGGAAAAGGAAATTATAGAAACCTACTAGAATAATTGTTCTTCAGTTCAAAGAAATATACTTAGTAGCTTTAGAGTTAAGATACTTTTGAAGGAAAATTTTAATTTTCATTGAAGTATAGGATGCATGTTGTAAATACAAAAAAATTGGGGTTGTTCCATGTTTGAATGTTTATTTACCTTAATAATACTGAATATCTTTACAAGGTAACTTAAGGTATCTTTATTTATAGGGACGTAGGTCTGTTCGCTATGGAGAATTCCAATATTGTGAACTAGCTAAATCAGTGATTGTGGTAAGTAATTTTAAAACATACTAATACTACCATTTTATTACCTTAAGCCTAGCTCCATATTTCAATATTTATAAATGTATTTTTATGCTTTCGTTAATAGAAAGCCAGTGTCAACTAAAAATTATGGGTTTTTGTTATTTGGATGGTTTTTTGTTCAGTTTTTGGGTTTTTTTTAGAGTTTTTAAAGCAAGATCTCACCATATTGTTCAGATTGACCTTTAACTCACAGGTAGCCCACGCTGACCTTGAACTGAGTCCTCTTGCCTCAGTCTTCTGAGTGCTAGGATTATAGGAATGTCACCACATCTGGCTAAATATTTTTTTTAAAAACATGTTTCTGGAGCTGGGGATATATAGCTCAGTGGTTCTGGTGCCTGCCGTGCAAGCACAAGGTCACGAGTTTGATGCGGTATCCTAAAAAATATTTGAAGACTGAGTTCTTTTAAGCTATTTAAGAATAATAGAAAGTGGCCGGGTGTGGTGGCTCACACCTGTAATCCCAGCACTTGAGAGGCAGAGGCAGGAGGATTGCTGTGAGTTTGAGGCTAGCCTGGGCTACTAGTGAGCTCAGGGCAGCCTAAACTACATAGCAAGACCCTGCCTCAGAAAACTAAAAAAAAAAAAAAAAAAAA
>PVIR01045554.1:0-10669 GCA_004026965.1 Petromus typicus
AAAAAAATTTAAAACTTTATTGGTACATTATGAATACACATTATCATCGCCTTCAACATTGAGAGTTTGTGCCAGAATATGACTTGACTTGATTCTCATTTTCCCCTCCCACCACAACCTGCAAACCACCACCCCTTATATACATAATAATTGTTTCCTTTTTTCTTTATTACTGTCACATGCTTTTCTCCCTCATTATTTATCCCTAGATTCTATTTCCTTTTAAATATTATCTATTTCCCAATATCAACTATACATACTACAACTCATTTACAACTTCATTTTCTCATACCAGAGAAAAGATATGATCACAGCAGCTTTGTAGTGCAATTTCCAATGCCTCCGGCCTTGCTTTTGTTGTTCTAGGTCTCTTCTGATTCCAAATCAATTTTTTAGGACTACTTTCTTAAATTCTGTGATACATGCTATTGGTACTTTGATTTGGAATGCATTGTCTGTATAATGATTGTGGAAGTATAGTCAATTTCACTGTATTTGTTCTTCCAATCCAAGAGTAAGGAATATCTTTCTATTTTCTGATGGCTTCTTAAATCTCCTTTTTTATAGCACTGTAGTATAAAAGTATTTTTACTTCCTTTGATATATTCATTTCACTTTTTGGGTGTTATTGTGAAAGCTGTTATTTCCCTAATTTCTCTCACAGTGAATTTCTTACTTGCATACAAAAATGTCTTTGATGTCTTAGTGTTGACTTTTTATCTAGCTTCAATACTGAATTTGATTATTAAATGTAGATATCTTTTGGTAGAGTATTTGGGATCATTTATAGAGAATATCATGTCATCCACAAATAACTATAATTTAGCTTCTTCCACTCCAGTCTTTGTTCCTTTTCTTTCTCTTGTCCAGTTGGTCTGGCTAAAGATTCAGAACTGTAGTGAATAAGAGGGGTGACAGCAGACATCCTTGTCTTATTTCTGATTTTAGAGTGAAACCTGTCAGGTTTTGACATTTTAGTATAGTGTTGGCTGCTGTTTTGTCATGAATTGTTGTTTGTTTGTTTGGTTGTTTTTTGAGACAAGGTCTTGCTTTCCAGTTCTGGTTGGTCCTGAATTCAGTGATCCTCCTTCTTTTGCCTCTCAAGTGCTGAGATTACAGGCATGAGCCACCACACCCGGCACTGTGGTATGTGTTAGTGATTGCTGGTATGTGTGTCACCATGCCTGGCATTGTTGTATGTGGTTACTGGGGATTGGACTCAGGCCCTTGCATTTGCAAGGCAGGCACTGGAGCCACTGAGCTAAATCCCTGGTGCTTTAATTATATCTTTAATTTAATTAGGTGATATTGGTTTACTTAGAATTTTTCTATTTTCTGGATTCAACTTTGGTAATACCTAGATGTATCTAGGAATTTGTCCATTTCTTCTTCTCTTTTATTAGAATACAGATTCTCAAATTAGGCATTGAAGATCATTAGGATTTCTGCAAGATCTATTATGATTTTATACTTTTCATTTCTAATTTCAGTCCTAATGAATTTTAGTCTTTTCTTTCTTTTTGGTACCAGGGATCAAACTCAGGACCATGCACTTGCAAAGAAGGTACAGTGCCACTGAACTAAATCCCCAGCCTCATTTCTTTCCTTTTTTGGATAAGGTTGGCTAACAGTTTTTATTTAATTCTTTAAAGAATCAAGTCTTTGGAAGTTTGGAGTTGGATCTTGCTTAAGTGCCTCCTCATATTCTATTTTCTTTTCATTTAATTCTTGGTTTGATGCTTGTAAATTTCTAATGGCAATTGGCTTTATTGCTATTATTTAGAATCCTTAGGAAATGTCTACTTCTCAGAGATATTTTCCAAATGTAGTTGACTTTTGGGTTTTGAATCAGTTGCAAAATCCTACTTCTTCGATGTGTTGGGGATGAGCAGTTGCTGCCTGTTTGGCCTGCCCCAGCTCTTTATGACCCTTAGGCGTTCTCAGTCTTGGCATACCAGGAAGAACCACTGATTAGAATAATCATATTACACTGGCTAGAGCAATACAATCACACAGCCTAGAAAGTGACAGACTGTGATGACTATTAATTTGCCACTTTTAACCATATGAACTAGATTGTGGTTATATAACAAAAGCTAAAACAAACCAAAAAATTGCACATAGTAAACATGTCCTCAATATGTTGCTTTTTACACTCAAGGGGAAAAGAAATTGGAGGGGCAAAAAAAAAAAATTAGATAAGTAGAAGAGGAAGAGATTAGAAGCGAGGCTGGAAAACAAAGGAAGATTATGTAAATGTTGGGACACTGGGGAAGGACAGAAGAGGAGAAAAAAGAAGAAATAAAAATAAGAACAGAACAGAAAGATAACAAAAATTAGAAAAACTGATCACATTTATATTAAAAACAAGAACCAACAATAAAGAAAAGAAAGCAAATACAAAATGAGAAAAGAAAACCAAAAAATATTTAAATGTTCACTTTGAGGAGTATCTCTGCTGTCACTAGTAGACAATGAGGGAAGACAGAGCCCAGATCTGGGTCGATCCCAACAGGCCAGAAGTGGATTTACAGCAGAGTCTCTCAGGGTAACCTCAGAAACCCTGCACCTTTAGTTCTGAAGCTTGGATTGTTATCTGGCTGTGAGCTGGAACCTGATTTGTTTACCCTCCAATACCCTGTGTGCCTCCTGTCAGCCTGAGCCTGGCTCCTCAACCTCCAGGTGACTTGTAACCTGGTTCTGTCTCACCCTGATGGCATCAGCTCACAGGAGCTATGAGTTCTGCGTTCAGCTGGCCTCTTTCCAAGAGGGCTACCTTGCAATTGTCCTCTCCTGGGGGATGTCTGCATGGAAATGATTCAGCAGCACTGAAGTCAGCTGCATCTACCGCTGTGTTTCACTGCAGGCCTCTTGGGTCTCCAGTGGCCACTGTGCCTCTGCAGCACCGAGCTGCCCCCCCCCCCCCCCCGTGCAGTGAGACGGGGGTTAGGGAGGAAGGGCTGTTCGCCACCTCCTTTCCCTTCTTTGGAATCTCTCCCTGGCTCTTCCCGTTGGCTTCTGTTCTCATGTTAGGCCCTTGCTAATCCTGGGCTCGCACTTTCCTTTCCTCTTCTTCCTTCTCCTATCTCGGTGTCTGAACACCAAATCCAAGAGGCTGTCTCTGCTCCTCCCTGCTCTGCCGTCTTCTTGGGATTCCAGAACAATTTTCGTGTTTCCCCCATGCAGACGTCCAGCCATACTGGCGCTATTTGCCAAAGAGGTTATTTTTGCCCTTCATTGAATGACTTTAAAAAAAAACAAAACACAAGTTGATTATTTAGGTGTTGGTCTTTTGGTGAGCACCCCATCCACATCCATTTTCTGTATGCCTCTGTCTGGATTCCTGGAGGCTTCCAGGCAGGTAACGTAGCTCCTCCAGCTTTGTCATCATTTTTCAAAAATAATTTTTTGGCTATTCTGACTCTTTCTTTTTTCATATAAAATATTACATCATTCAGTCTGTTTTCGAAAAGAATCTTGAATTTTCTATTAGGATTGCATGAAACTCACAAAACAATTTGGCAAAGAGTGTCACCTTTAAACACGCCGATTCTTCAAACCCAAACATGCTGTGTCCCCCACCTATGTATTTCCCTTACTCTTTGCAATGTTTTAATTTCTTTTGGCAATATTTTACACTTCTTAAGTGTTCAGATCTTCCACATCTTTTGTTTTGTTTTTAGGCATATGTAAAATTTAGCATGTGATTTTAAGTGACAGCTTCAAGTGTTTCATTGTATTATTATTATTATTTTTTGCTTATGTGGTAAA
This sequence comes from Petromus typicus, assembly GCA_004026965.1. Taxonomy (NCBI): domain Eukaryota; kingdom Metazoa; phylum Chordata; class Mammalia; order Rodentia; family Petromuridae; genus Petromus; species Petromus typicus. The sequence goes on from PVIR01045554.1 coordinate 3,772, forward strand.
GTACACTTTTATATGTCCTTGTATCCTGTAAATAAATTGTTTTTCTCCACCACCACCATCCCTGCCAAGCACTGTGGGTTGAACCCAGGAATTTGCCTACACTAAGTGCTCTCCATTGAACTAGATGTCCAATTCTGTTTTTTGGGGGGGTTTTTTTTGTAATTTTGAAAGAAGATCTCACCAAATTGTACAAACTACCCACAGACCTGCAATCTTCCTGCCTCAGCCTCCCCTGTAGCTGAAATGGACACCAGCACACCCAGACTGCTAAGAGTGTACATTAAATTCAGCCATTATTTTGAAGATCCTTTAGGGTTTCCTACCTATGCAATCATGACATCTGCAAAAAAAAAAGGGATCACTTTATGTTTCCCTTGTTAAGTTCCATGTCCGTTATCTCTCCTTTTTTGGTTGTACCGACTTGAATATTCAGTGCAATGTTAAACATAATACTAACTGCAGGTTCCTAATACGGGTCCTTAATCAAGTTGAGTATGTTCCTTTTTATTCCCAGCTCGCCGAGTTTTATCCTGGCAGCAGTTTGTTAAGTGTTTTTCTAACTCTATGTCAATGACCATATGGTTTTTCTTGTATATTCTTTTGATATTATGAATGCATTGATTGATTTTTTTAGGCATATGTAAATAATTTGACCCAAACTGCAAAGTGAAGGATGGAACATAAGAGGATAGAGCATAATAGTATCCTTAAAAGGTGGAAAATAAAAACATATGTCATAATATTCCTTACCTGTATACTCTTTTTATAAAATCAACAGAAAAATACCAAATGCTAGTTTTCAATTTAGTATAGGGAGGAATGTGACATATTCAAACGAAAGAAAACATGTAATATTTTTCTTTCTTTTCTAATTTTTAAGTTTTCATGTGTATTAAAAGCATTCACTTATGGTTATTTTGACAATGTATTAACAATTTGACAACTTAATTTTAAATTCTATTTAAAAATTTCAAACCATTTGCTTAAAAATCACAATTTTTTTCCAACAGAAAACTTGTTTTTACCTTGTTATGCGTGAAAACTGAACTCTCAAATAAATGTTTCAGCAATGATTGAAACTCCTTTGTAGTAAAAACAAAAATTATTCCTGCGATTAAATTTAACTGTAATATTGGGCTCCTGCCTTGTGCTTTGATTCTACGAATAAAGTTTAACTTCAGTCCAGGAAGAAAACACTTGGGTGATTAGGGGCACGACTAAGCACCCATCCCCACAAAACCTGAGCACAAAATGAAACAATTCATCATGCAAAACAAAATAAAACAAAACAAAAAAAGCCTCTATAAAAATACAGTTTCCTGAAAGGTAAATTATAAAAGTATGCATTTACCCAATCATTTTAAATGCCATAATTATACAGTCTGCTCATCAAAAGACTTTTAAGACTCATTAAAATCATAAAACAATCCTAATTAAATCCATATTTAAATTAAGTTTCTATAGCCAACCTACATGGTACTTTAAATCAAACAAAAAAGTTGTATAAAAGATCCAATTAATTGTAAGTTTTTGTAAGAATTAAAGCCTAATTACTCTACGATTAAGTTTCCCCCAAATGGCATCATCAATGGCTCTATTCAGAAGAATCGGCCTTCTGTCCCCCAGATGCCGGTGGGGCGCCGCAGCCGCCTTGACACCAGCGAACCTATTCATCGGAGATGAGCCTGGCTCTGGAAACTGCCCGCCCGGCACTGACCCGGAGGCCAGCCCGCGCAAGGCCGCACGCTCGCACCAACAAATGTTTCCCGATCTGCAGAGCTGCCTATCTGATGAAACGGATTTGTGCTCATCAGCAATTTTTTTAAAAAATCCATCTTCAAAGCAGATTCTGGAAACAATGGTCATTTCACAGATTCCCACGTTGACGACGAGGAAAGATGCACAGGAAAAGAAGGCGACTTGCAGCTGACGGAGACAGACCTGGGGCTTCCGCGGGGATGGCGCTCAGGCATTTACTTCCCACTCTGCGCAACTCCTCTCTCACTTAGCTACTGGAAATGTGTTTCATTTTTATTAGCCCAACTTCCCACGGGAAAGAGCATCAAAAACTCTGTGGCATCGCTGCCTCTTGTGTGTTCCCCGAAACTAATTAACCCTATGGAGTTATTAGGGCAGCATCATTTTTCCTATGACATCACACAAGGTGAAGGTCACTTCTGTAATATTCTTGGCTTCATTCATGTGGTGCATAACCTACAACACATAATTTATTGTAATTTCCCCAGTGCCCTGATAGCCAAGTGATTAGTTATTATGGGACATAAAAAGTTCAGACATATCACATATGATTTATAGCAACTATTTATTATAATCTAATTTTCTTTTATGGGAAAAGAAATTTACTATTTATGTTCTATAGATTGTTATTTTGTGGTGATGACTAAAGTATCCTTTGCATATGGATGCGTGCTCAGTATAAGGTGTCAGGAGGCTGAAGCTTCCAGGTGACGGGAATGTGGGGTCGATTCTCGATCCAGTTGACAAGAGCTTTCCCGGAACTACCCTCATCTGTTTGCCAGGCAGATTGTCTGGTGACACACAAGCTCAGGATGGTGCTCCTGCCATCACCCCACACAGGCTAGTGAAGAAGGGCTGGCTGTGTACCCATCCAGCTACCATGAGTCCTACTTCACCTCGGGTACCTTCTCCCTGCTCAGCCACCCCCTGGTGTGCCGTCAAAACCTTCTCTGACCTTTATGCCGTGGAATTAGCTTTCTCTGCTTTTGAGGGAGGGAGTTTTGGAGCTGTAATCCTTGAATATGCAGAGCAAAGTTCTGTTTTCTTCCGTCTCTATCCAGTGCTGTATTATCATCACTCTTATTGTGCTTGAATTATGGTACATGAATACTTAATCCAGTTGATTACATTAAAATGGTTTCAACTCGAAGAGGAAGATCTGCTGACTTGAGTTTCCCCTCAAGGCACGGCCACAGAAAACAGGAGATGTCTAAAGGAAATCTGAGCAGGCTCTGGTCATGGGGAAAGGACCGCCTCCGATCTATGCCTGACGAAGCGGTGAGCACGTGAAACAGCCGACCTGCCCCAGGCCTCCGTGGAAGGCTTCTCCTTCCCTGCTGGCAGGTGTGGGGTGGACAGCATCTGCGGTCCCTGTGCATCGGAACGCTCCATTGACAGCACACGGCTAACAGAGTTAGAGACATCTCACTACAGTGGAATGTGCATATTTACGTTTACAGCAGTACAACTCATAACAGCTAAACCTTGACAGTGACCTATATGTCCATCAGTAGATGAGTGGACGAAGAAAATGTGGTATTCACACACAGTGAAGTACTACTCCATTACAAAGAAAGATAAATTTGAGTCATTTGTAGGAAAATAGATGCATCTTGAGACCATAATGTTAAGTAAAATAAACCAGACACAGAAGCTGAAACACTGTGAAGTCTCTCTTATATGGGAACTCAAGGTATAAATAAGTTAAAGAGCAAAGAAAAAGATAGATAATAGGAAATGAGAGGTACATGTTTTCCAAAAAGGAAGGGATCAAAAGATGGAGGGAGCAAAGAAGGAGGGAAGGGAAAAACAGCACACAAAAATTAAGATATACATTTGTATTAACTACCATTTTGAGTGGAAGCACTATAAGCTTCAAACGTGTACGGAATAGAATTTAAAAATTTAAAAACTAGTGGCTCTGACTTGCAGAATACATACTCAACAATTTGTATGTATCCCCCACTCCACAACCTGGGCCCCACCGTGGGGATTGCCAGGGCCACTGTACCGAGCTATATCCTCGGTCCTATTTTATTTTGAGTCACGGTCTCACTCACTTAGATGGGACCTGAGTTTGTTATTCTCCTGCCTCAGCCTTCCTGAATGCTGGGATTATAACTGTGTGCCACATGCTGCTTTTATACTGATTCTCTTATCCTTCTCCTTTGTAAAATACTTCATATTTTTCACATTTTTGGAGCTGAAGGAACTTAGTGAAGAGACACTAAATAGTTTGTTCAGGGCTACCCAGCCAGTAAAAAGTTGTTTTCTCCTGTTTGAAATGTTAAGAATCACCAATAGAGGTGTATCACATGTAATATAACTAGTGAAAAAGTATAACTATTATTTATAGAACCAAGACAAATTTCATTACCACTTGGGATCATAGTTCAGAACTCTCTTGTTCTAAATGTTCCCTCTTTATCCAGATGTGACTGTGTCACTCTAGTGGTTCCATTCATAGACAACGGCAATGAGAACAGTGACAGACGCTCCTGAAGCCCCCCAGGGGCTGCCATGTGCCCCTGACTCCCTTTCCCTTCTGGTGTGACCATCAGTGGGACCATCAGGAGCAGCACGGACATCTCTTCGGAAGGACTGCCTCCTGGCTTCTGGAAACTACTGTCCTGTGCTCCGAGAAACACCTCTAAGAACAAAGGTCGTGAGGTTAAGAACACCTCAGTGCTCTCACACCTCTGCCAGGTCAGTTCTGGGGAATTTTCCAGACTTTCGCCTACAACAAACCTTCATTTGCCCATTGGGCAGCTGGCTTGTTTACGCACAGCTCAGTAGCTACCTTCTCTTCCCTACACCGACTCCACTGCTGACGTATTCACACTCCCCGTGTGACCATATGCATTCACCACACAGCTCAAGGTCTGTTTTGGGGGGAAGCCAACCAAGATAACAGCCAAAATAATAACTAGTATTTAAATATTAAAATCAATTCAATCTTCTTTTGCCTATCATAGCATTTTTGGTGACCTATTTCACTGCACTTCTCTGTGTTCTACAGCTGAAGCTTCTGATGTCATTACCGTTCTGTGGTCACGGGACAAGGCAAAGAAAAATAGGAACTATTTGGGGATGGAAGATAAGACTACAAATAAAATAGAACCCGACATTAACTCTCATGACTAGGACCCACAAACTAGAGGATGTTATACCTCTCATTCTACCATTGAACTGTAATTTTTCTGCAACAAATCAAGTCACACCGACTCACAGAAAAACAATTTCCTACATCAGCACCACTATTATATTCTACTGCCATTTCTCAGCTTTTTGCTTTCCCTTATATGAATTCCTTGTTCTTGATTTCTTCTCCCCTCCCCCAGTTCTCACTTGGAGAGCACACACTCCTTGCTCCTTCCATCTGCTATTTTTTCTAGATACACAGATTGTGAACATATATATCAAAACCTTAAATGATCAGTTTCTCCAAATTTTTACTGAAGGTCCTTTAGATTCAACTATAGAAACTGCACATAAATGATTTGTGGAGAATTTACCCAAAGGAAGCAGTTTTGGGAAGAAGACAACAGGTGCTAGAGGCTCTGAGGGTAACCCATAGATCTCTGGGCTGATAGAAGCACCGGAAGCAGTGCTCTCCCAAAAGACACTTTTCTGTAGTAACCGGAAGTGCACGCTCCACAACCACAGCTTTCTGCTCAGCTTTCCCAGGAGCAGGCTAGAAGTTGCACAGCTATAAACCTAAATGGCACTGTTTAATGTACCTTCTGCACCTGAAATACGAATGAACCTGAAATACAGAAAGGAAGACAGTGGAGAGAAAGAAGAAGAAAAACACTTATACGGACAGTGCAGAAAATCAGAGGTCCTGGCCTACTGTGCTGCCCTCGAAAATGACAGAAATGAAGGTGTACCTGGGGGACAGGTTAGATGTTTGGGATCCAACGAATCAACATTACCATATCTAAGAGATCGATCACACCAGTGGTGTGGCTGGGGATGTGACTGTTGCTCATAGCAGGGGCATGGCTAGAGGTAAATGGAAAAGGCTTTTAAGATCTGCAGTCTTTTCCGTTTGAGGCTACCGGGTAATTGATCAAAGCAGATACCAGGAACTGGAGAGAGAAACGTGAGCTCCTGAAAAGACTTGGAAATATTCCCAATGCATCCAGTGAGCCAGGGCTAATCTGGGAAAGTGCCTCAGCCCTGTTAGCTCCATATTGATCTCACCAGAAGTTCTGATGCACTGTAGGTCCACTAGTTAACATACAGAATTAACCAGTGTGGCGTATGGGCCCAGCTAACTTGAGTAGCTGATGGTAACCCCAGGAACAGAGTGGACTAGCACTGCTTTTCCCACCACAGAGCCCTTGGTCTGAGATGGAGGCTTTCAGTTCAACACCATGGGTAGAATCTCACTGTGATTTCTAAAACATCAGTCCCACTGTCTAGTTCTCTTAGAACTGTCCTCATATTTCTGCTCCGGCAGACAAAAGCCCTACTTTTAGTGGCGGCATCCATGTGAACACACAGAGACATATAAACGCCTAATTATCCCTAATGGGATCGCAGAAACTTACAGAAGTAAAGCTTTACCTGCCATGTTCGTGATCAACACTTGCAGTCAAGCAGATAAATGCTTCAGTTTACAGAAATAGCTAGACCTTCTGAACCCTCCCTGTGATTAATTAGAAAGCCTGTCTAACAGATTTTTCTCTCAGGTGTAGTAACCTTGTAGCCCCTACCATTAAGAACTAATAAATAAATGCTTGGTTAAGCATAAACAGGGTGATAGGCAGTGAAAGAGTGATGATCTCGGTTTTTAGGCAATATGCTCACTCTGTCATTTTACCTTGGAGGACAAAATAATACACGAAACTAAAAGTTGCGAGCACAACTCCAGTGAGTGATTTGTTGTTCAGCATTTAAAAAGTGCTAATAGACCTCAGAGTGAGGGACCAGCTTTGTGATTATATCATGATTAATCTTAAGAAGCAAGATGTATGACTTCAGTAAAACATTTCCAATCGGCAATTAAAGTGAAGATAGCTACTAAGTATAGATGTCTAGCAGGTGGATAGTCAGTTGTTTAAATTTTATTCTGAAAGGGAAAAACAAGAAAAGGAAAAGTTGGTCTGATGACACCAGTACTCACACTCAGACG
>PVIR01045555.1:0-10675 GCA_004026965.1 Petromus typicus
TGACTTCTAAATTTTTGTGCCTCACTCTCCTTCCCAGTGTGTGAAATTTGCCCCATAGGGAAAGCCTTCCAGAGCTGTCTCTTTTTCCTTCTGCCTCAGTTTTCCCTCCTCATTTTCCAAGCACTAAACACAACTTAAAAGATATATGTTTTATTTCCCATCAAGGATCAAGCAGTTCCTCTTCCCTACAAAGTGAAGGCATTAGAAGCAACTAATTCTCCCTGGCTCTTAAGTTATCTTTTACTCCCTATGTGAATAAGACTTGCTATTTAGATACTGGAAAAAATCGAAGCAGAGCTTTCTTTAGATCTACATAAGTTTTCAGGATGCCTTATTATCCAAGTTTGTTACACTTGGTGTCTATTGGGATCAGGCAAACTCATTTTAATTACATGGGAGTCTGAGTTTATAGCCCCACGGCCCATGTTTTGTTTTGTTTTGAAGGTTTAGAAGAAGTTTTCTTTACCTTGCTTGTTCTCTGTTTTCCCACAGGGAGGTATATTTGTGATTTTTTTTTAGAGTACTGATACTACTCTAAGTAAATGTAAAATATAAAATGATTTTTATATAATCTAATTAGGATGGAAGGCTACAACTTATCCATTATTTAAGAGATTTTTTTTTCCTTCCTTCTTCCTTGAAACTTGCTAATACTATCAAGAAGAACACATTGGAATTCTTAGGTTTAGAGACAAGACTGATTTAGAATAGGATCTGAAAGTAAATACCAGGGGTTTGAATTGTGGTAAATATTTTTTTCTCTAGATAAATATACATAGACACAGGTATTGGCAGATAAAGAAAAAACAAAATACATTTGCATTGTTTGACACAGTTTTAGAAAAAGATGATGAATAAGCCAACATCATCGAGTCCAGGGCATCATTGTTTTATACCTGTATTACCTTTCTGAACTCCAACTGCACTATGGTTAAGACTCTCAGTCTACAATATTCAAATGGATAAAATCTCATCCTAGAAGTGAATAAACACAAGATTCCACTAAGATAAAATATGTTTTTGACTTAGGAAACAATAAAGGGTAATATAAGCTAGCAAAGAGAATCTTCCAAACTGTACTGAAAATACTACACAAAAATACAGATTGCAAGGGTAGAAAAATATTGGAAACTAATTTAAACAAAAGGTGAATTAATAAGCTTACTGAAACAGTAATAGGCCACATAGTCTGAAATGAGCTTTTATGCAATCTGAGTCAGCGAGGTACACAAAGACCATGTGTTCAATATTTCTTAAGTTATCATCTCAAGGAGTCATGCAGAATGCTGCAGTATCTCTTGTGGTGACTGTCATTTAAATGTAGGAAGCAACAGAAAATACTGTTAGAGATTATTCAGAACTGGCCTCACTACTAAATATTTCCCCCAGGATCATAATGTGCATGTTTTTCCAACACAGACTCACAACTTCTGCTACCTGTAATAATTCAGTAGACTTATCTACTTGGAGAGCTTCAGATATTAATATATTTTTAAAGGATCCATTTTTGATTCTAATGCAATGAAAATCTGAAATTCCAGGCTTATTTCATAACACAGTAAATATCTATCTGCCTAACACAAACATTGCTCTCCATTCACCTTTGTGTGATGAGTGTTCTAGTCCTTGCAAATCCTAATTTTTACCTCATAGAAAATCATGCTGTCCCTAAAAACTTATGTATCACCACAAGTATGTATATGACTCAGAACACATTATAGCAACTATTTCAGTTGTTACCACTGCTACATTTTTTGAAAAAGACCCGTATTAACTCTTGGAAAAAAATGTCTTAGCTTAATATCTAAATGAATGATTCATTTCACTATGTTGAGATTTAATGGTCACAAATAGAAAGAACATATTACAAAGGCAAAGAGCATCTAAATATCACAGGGAGATGCAAGTGAAAACTGCAAGTATTTAACATCAACAAAACAATTCACCTTGATTTAGCTTTCACATATTGCAATACAGTGTATAAATCTAATTAAATAAATACAGCCCAAGTGTTAAACAGAGGAACGTTCTTCAAATATACTGAATAGCTATTAACTAGCTAAGAATGCCCTCAGTTTCAGAACATCCCAGTTAAGTCCGAGGACCAAGGTGATCTCCAGAACTTGATCCCTTTCCGCAGGCTCTTGTCCTACATCTGCGCAGAAATAAAAAGGTGGAGTAGATTTAAAACGTAAAATCCCTTCAGTGTAGAATGAGCAGCTCAGAAAATGAAAATAGTACGAACCAGAGGTTTATCTACAATGTTGTGAGCAAGGGAACAGAGCTGTCTGGGAACAAGTTTTCTGGAAGAGAGCTCAAACTGAGCTCCTCACTCACTCCTCTCTGCTTGTGCTCACTGAAGTTCTAAGCCAATCAGGGTCTTAGACTTTGTTGCTGGGATGAGCTGTTGCTAGGGTGAAGTATCATTAAAGTGGCCTAAGGAGCATGAGTTTTAAATTTACAATGTATTCAAGCAGGTTCCTAAAAGTAACTGCTCTACACACACAAAGTTTTCACAAAGAGCAGTTTCTTCTGGTAAGAAAGGGATTATCACTAAAACTGTTTGCCACTTCAGCTCATGTCCCTATTTATCTCCCCTGTATGTCTACAGTTTCATTCAGTACTCCTATTAGTGCACATAGTAGGCTGCCTCCCTTGGGGGCCAGTCCCCCTGGGATAGAAAGGGGAAAATTAATGTCAGGATATTTCCACAGTGGCTTCAAAGCAGATGTGTTTGGTGGAGAAAGGTTACTAGTGTTGACAGATTTCTTACTGGTGCTTTGCCTTCCACTATCAATTCCCACACAGCAAAGAACAATCATACCTTAGTATGCTTTTCTCTCTACCCTCTGTATGTATGGCTTTCCTTGTATTTTCCCATCTCTTTTGTAACAAAAAGGAGAAATGAAACAGCCATTATTTGGACAAATACCTTCTACCATACAGGCTATTTCCTAAAGTGTATATGCTTCATTGTAAATACTGCAATACATTGTACACTCTTTGTATTTACGTGAAATAAGAGTTTTCACAAAAAATATCACTCCATTCTCCTTTATTCATAGCATCCAGCAGTTAGGTTTGTACTATAAGGTATATTTGACTGTGGAAGTAATTGTTCTTGGAGATTTGAAAAAAAATTAATTACATCAAGGTAATTTTCAATCAGATAACTTTATTAATTGCAAAGGTTACTGATGATAGCTACATCAATAAAACTATGACCAGTTTCTAACTTTCATCTTAATTTACTTATGTATAGTTTTCTATATTCCTTTCTTCTTGATACATTTTCTCTACTTTGTTCCAAGAAACTATATTCTTCTTTGATCTCTAAAAAGTAATAATTTCCAAAATTAATACAGACTCTTCCCTTTTTTACAATCCCATTAAGATTTAGAGAGAATTTTGTCTAGTATTTAAATAATTTTTGCTTGCTAGTGACTTATGCATTGTTTTTAGCCAAAGTATTGTAGGTTCAGTAGCAAAAAAGAACAGAAACTTATTCTCAGAACTCTGAAACTTATTAAATTCAAAGTTAAAGTGCCATACTTTAACCTGAAGGCTATAGGAGGAATCACTTCCCTTATCTTTTAGCTTCTTCTGTCCCTGGCACTCATGAGTGGTGTTTGGCCCATAAAAAATATAATTTGCATTCTCTGTCTTTCCTCCAGGACAGTCTCCTGTGTGTCTGTCTCTTCTCCTTTTCTTATAAAGATGGATGGCATATAGGATTAAGAAACATAGCTTCCCCAATGTAGACTTGATTAATTATATCTGCAATGGCCATATTTCTAAATAAGGTCCCATTCTGAGTATACAGGAGCAATTTCATTTGGAAAAGATCCTAGTCAGTCTAGTGTGATGTATAAATTATATCTCCAGTCTAATTTCCCTTGTGAACTGCAAATGTCTATCCAAATTCCCAGTTACAGCTATCTTTGAGGTTGAATGTACAATATATCCACGTATATATTCTCCTACCTTAAGTTTGTTCCACTCAACTTTCTCGTTCTCGATTCACAGCATACTCATTCTTCCACTTTTTTTTTTCTTTTTTGGGAGACAGGATCTCACTTTGTAGTTTAGGCTGGCCCTGAGCTCAGCCTCAAACTCATGTCACAGCAATCTTCCTGCCTTTGCCTCCTGAAAGCTGGGGTTACAGGTGTGATCCACCTCGCCCGGCACTGTGGTATGTGGTACTGTTTGTTGTTGGGCATTAGTCTCCACGCTCAATACTGTACGTGGTTATCAGAGATCAAACCCCCCTTGCACTTGCAAGATAGATGCCATAACCAGCCCTCATCCTTCTACATCTGCATCAACAATCTTGAGGTGTTTACCTCCTTTATTTTATATTCCACATCCAATCACTAACAAATCCTGGTGCTTAAAAATATATTCAGAGTCCAGTATCTCCTTGGTGCTTCTTCTCCCACATATTTCCTCAAACAAGGACCTTGTAATTATAACAGAATTATGTACACTAGAGTGTTCTTCTAGAGTCTATGCTTTATTGTATTAAGTACATACAGTGAGCAGATTGAAATAAATTTGGATCATGTCACTCTCTTCCCACAGTTCTGTAGCTTCCCATTTCAGTCTGAACACAAATAATGTCCCCTTAGTCAGCTGTATGACAATAGGCTTTGTTTATCTGTCTGATCTAATTGTGCTCCTGAGGTTGACCTTATATGATATCCTCATCTGCATTTATATGCCTTTCTGCCTATATTTTCTTCCATCCTTATCCCCATGTCTTGTTCCACCATCTCTTCATTTCTTCTTCACAATGGCTTATTCACATGCTTTGCTTAAAATTTCCCTGTCACAACTCTGTAATCCTCTTGCCAGTTATATTTTTCTTCATAGACCCTCTCAGTATATAACAGACTTTGCCCTTCCTATACCTGAGAATGCAAGTGTCAGGACAGGGACTTTACCTGTTGTGCTCAATGCCTGATAGTAGTACGATAACATGGTCTGTTACTTCTGAGTATTTACTGAACAGAAAGTGGAGCTCTTTTTGGTCATACTGAATGGAAGGAAGCCTTGAGGACAATGTTTTTAACCAGCATGTTCTAGCCTGAGCTCTGTTATGTGAGTAACATTTGCTTTACTTCAATGAGTCTCTTAATCTCACAAAAGTTCTATTGTGAATGCTCTCCTTCCATTATGTGAACCCAATCTAAAAATCACTGAAGCAGACCATAGAAGCCTACTCAGTCTTCGTCTGGCTGACTGAGAATTTTCTGTGCATGTAGAAGTCTTGTAAAAGACCACTGTTACACCACAAATAAGCAAATCCTCTATTTGCCATGGCTGAATGGACATCTTTCCTATTAAAAGTATGTTTAAGGCTTCAGATAGTGTTTCTGAATAATGGCGATGTCTCTTTAGAGATATATTTAAGCCTTAGATCAATTTTTCTAATGTATAGGAATTTGCAGATCTTAATTTAGTTTGGATGAGAAAGAGGAAACAACAACACAAGTCCAAAAGGGAAAAAAATGGTTGTTGTCTTTATCACAAAGACAATAAATATGTGATAAATAAGAGGCAAAAAATTAATGAATTTTTCTATCATCCATTTATATAGAGATAACATTTAAAATCTATTGTTCCTCTTCCATTTTTTTAATTGCCTCCAGTATTAGGATTTATCTTTTTGATATGGAAAATATATCTTTTTCTACAGAAACTGTAATATTATGGTAAAACAAAAAAATTTTTCCCAAAGTATTATATTAATGAATGTTTATGAGTTTCAGTTCTAGTAATTCAAAGGGCTCCTGAGATACCTATTCAGAGAGCTCAATTCAACATGACAGATATTTAGTTTTACAATAAACCAGGTTATTTCATGCAAGATGGGGATCTCTTCTTCAAATGTTCACTAATTTTCTCACTCTGAACACTGATCACTGAATTCATTTTTATTTTCCATTCACAGCCAAATAGCATTAAATAATGTACTTCTACAGATCCACATTATAAGAGGTTTTGAATCTCTTTCAATTTTTCTTGCATTATGAAAACCTGATTAAATATGAGTAGAATTAACAATTCTAATATAAAAGAGTGAAAATCTACCTTGACTGGGCCAGACAAACATTGACTTGCTAATTTATTGCTGAACTTTCTTCCTTTCAAAACCTAAGGTGGATCAGCTGACGTACTCCAAGATACACTGATGGTAACTGTGGTTTGGGAAATTACAGACAATATTTTCCAGGGGAGAAATTTGTCACAGTTCTCTTAAAATGCTTTGTGAAGACAGGTTTTCTGATAAAATCAGGTTTGAAATATTAATCACAGCTAGTGAGATTTTTGAGATCCTTTTTCCATGATACATAAAGTGGTTTTTGACACAGCAGAAAAGAAAGAAGAAAAATTATTTCTCTGTAATCTATTATTTTTCTGTCTCTGAGAGATGAGTTAGAATTCTCTATGCACTCTTTTGAGACTGCCCAACTCCTGCCTCAGTAGGTGACTCATCAACCAATTCATGTTCTGATTTCTCAATAGGCAGATACTAAGTGAAGCAAGCTTATCTCATGAAAGAAAAAAAAAATCATGTAAATTGTGTCCATTGATTGCTGTTTTCCTCTCTCTTTTCTGAAGTACCATGGATTTGGAGGTGTATCTAGTTGAGTAAACCCACAAATATAGGAGATTAGATAACATCTAAAACACATGGGGTCTGGGATTTAGCTCAGTGGTTCCGGCACCTGTCTTGGAAGCGAATGACCTGGGTTCGATCCCCGAAAACCACATACTGTACTGCATGCCCAGCAGCAATCAGAACCACATACCACAGTGCCAGCAGTGGGCAGTTGTGGCTCATTCCTGCAATCCCAACATTTGGAGGCAAAGGCAGGAGGATTGCTGTCATGTGAGTTTGAGGTGAGCTCAGGGCCAGCCTGAACTACAAAGCAAGACCCTATCTCAAAAAATAAAAATTAAAATAAAATACTGTTGAGGAAGGCTTGTCTCACGCTAGGAGAACTATAATTTTATCACATCTAATAATGAATTGGAAATAGCTGGTGTAACACAAGCACAATGAGGTACACAGAAAGATGCAGTGGCTTCTTTATTATTCTTTATTTCAGATATATTACATATAAAGGTGATGGCTAGATGGTAGATTGAACAAGAGCATATTTTTAGTGGGAGAATATTTTAATATCTATGTAGGCATTTACTTGGACATGTTAAAAATGAGTATGAGAACCAATGAAGACAAAATGTGAAATAGAGGCCTGTAGTTTTGTAGACACAAAACAGAAACATCATTGCCACTTGTTTAGTAGTAACACCATGAACTGGGTGAGATTGCTTGGCAACAAACAGACTTGGCAACCTCCTGATGACTAAAAAGGACCTTGGAATGAGCCCTGACAATTTCCAATTTGTAGTAACCTAAAGAGGTCACCTCGCTCCATCTGCTTCCAGGGCAAACATTTTGACTTTGGCTCTGAACATTTCCCACTTCTGGTAAAAATATTCAAAGACTCAAAATATCTACAAAATAAAGGCTGCAAAGTTCTACCCAACATTCGTGACCCTCTGCAACCTGGATTTTCTTGGCACCCACTTCCCACCTTCTATCTGATTTTCTAGTTTTCCTATGTATGTGATTTTGCACACTAAATTCCCCTCCTACATGCCTTTCCTTCTCTGTATGTGAGGGTTAGGGGATGGTCATTATGCTTCAATATTTGTAACCCTGAGTATTTTTCCTTTTGTTTCTTTGTAAGTATTGATTAATCAACACAATTCTTTGAATTAGGGAATGTGTTTTAGGTGTACTGCATGTGATACATCATCAAAGTATGGATTTTGGGGATTTTCTAGTAGTTTTCTGACTATAAAAACATGACAATTACATGCACTCTTACACTGAAAAAAGAACACCTTTCATAATACTGTGGTTTTAAAATGTGATGCAGGGGAAAAAAAGATTATTCTAAAAATTGATAGTCAGGAAAATATAATATATCTTCATATATTCAAGGCTTTTCCACTTTGAATAAAAACATAATTATTTTCCATGTACTTTGGTAATAGTAATGAAATGGTTTATTTAAAACAATATGCATTTTACTTATTGTGAGGAGAATAATCTAAGAATTTGAGAGACTAAATATGTTCCTGATGTCCAATGGGCAGGTTCATAGTCCCAGAAAGTGTCTCACAAGGTTATAAGTATCCAATTATAAGATTAAAGAGTGAAAACACAGATAACCACATATTATCTTTGGCTTTAAGTATTTTATTAATCACTCATCTAGTAAGCTCATATAAAAAAATAACAACCAAATGTCACATATGTATCTCTATTTACAAAATGAGTACTCTACTATATTACATGCAGGATTATTTGTATACAAATAGGAGTCTGTAACTGTTGAACTGAGAGCTCTCCTTAAAGGTAAAACCTTAATGAGATGCAAGCCAACCTGGTATTTCTGTGGTCAAAACTTCAGAGGTGCAGGGGATAACACCCTGTGTCTCACTGCACTGCTCCTCCTTAGTCCAGCTTTCGGACATCACACAGATTTATTCATGATCTTCTTGCTGCCTTCACTGAGGCTCCAGTGTCTCTTCCTCCCCTCTTGTTGGTTGCCTTCCTTGCTGCCTACTTATTTCTAAAAACACCCCAGCATTTGTCATGTGATTTTTGCTGTGAATTTGCTTCACTGAGGGCAATGGGCATATTCTGAAAGTGAAATATTAGATATAAGTTGAGCTTACCTAAATTAAGTCTTATTGGATCATATATATATATATATATATATATATATATATATATATATATAATTTAAAGATTATTTATTTGAGAAACCATTAATCTCCCTCCATTTTAGATTTCTTCTACAAGTCTATCCAATTGAGTTCATTTAAAAAAGGAGATTTACAATGTATAGTGAATGCATAGTTCTCTCTCTCATCTGCTCATGTAATTGCCCTGTCATTGCTACTCATCCTGCTGTGTGTGGTGGATGAATGTGCTTTGTAAAAACTTCAAGTCTAACTACATCCCAGATCATCTCTTGGGTGTCTGAAGTTACTGAGTCACCAGAGAAACTGTTTAAAAAGAGTCAAGTGACAAGATAAATCTTAGACTCACTACTGTATAAGTTGAGTACTTGCACAAATGTATGAGTGTTTTATTTCAGACGTGAAGCAAAAATAACACAATTTTAATGGTGACCTCATAGGACACCAGCATTTTTACTTGACAATTCTGTGTTATTTAACCTTTGTCAGATGTTCTTATAGATTTAGGGGTTTTTATTGTTGTTGTTGTTGTTGTTGTTGTTGTTGTTGTTGTTTTGCTTTGTTTTTGTTTCTTTTAAGTGTAAGATTTACTTCCTTGTCATGTGAATTGAAAAGTCTGACTTTGAATAAGACCTTCACCTCTCTTAATGTATATGTTTGGTAACATAAAATTCACCCTATGCAACAATATAATTTAACAGATTTTGGAAATGTTTATATATCAGTGAGGCATATAATGATCATCACTATAACTCATTTTTTAAAATGTGTTCATTACCTGGTAAAATCTTCTTGCCTTTTACAAATAGTTCCCATCTCTACATTAAGGCCCAGGTAACTGCTAGTTTAATTTTTGTCCCCATAAAAATGTTGTCAAGATTTAACTTCTTAAATATCAGTTTATTCAAGACAGAAAATAAGAACAGTGGTTCAGACCTATGAAAGGAAAATTAAATCATATTTGATATAATGTGAGCACAAAAAGATTTTATCAGTAGTCATTATGGTATTATATTCTTTGATTATGCTACAAATAGAAAACAAAAAAGTTAAAAGAAACTGAGAATTTATACACATGCTGGAATTTTGATCAAGACTAGAATTCAAACTCAAATCATTCCATCTATTGCTGCAATATATCACCTAGAACAGAAAGGACCAAGAAATGTTAATATTTCCTATCTTCTGCTTCACTCCTTGTGTGTTGCAAATACTTTTGTTGACATTAGAGTTCAGGAAGTGATGAATCAGTTGAATCCTCCCTTTTGGGTCTGAGGACACCTGTTACTGAAGCTAATTAAGGAAGAAGATGACAGAGATTTGGAGGCTTTGCTGACACTTGTCCAACAGAAATTGTGCTGAGATGACCCATGGAATTCCTGTACCAACCACCAAATGGCTGAGGAAAAGTAAAGATTCTGAAGGTCTCAGTCCAAACCAGGCTTTAATAAAATTAACAACATCACTGTCTTTAGATGCCATGGTTGAAGAAATATGACTTCCTGCATATGAGAGATGTCATAGCAATTGTATTTCTCATTGTAAAGTTTGGCATTGCAGAAGATTCTGGTAAATATTTATTTTAGATTTTAGAGCATGTCTAGGTTTAGCAGTAAATCAGAAGAGAATAACTGGTGTAGTTATGGTGCTTTTGGCAAGCCACACATAACCAATGACACCTTTGGAAAGGAAGGCACTTCACAGCTGTGGAAGAAAGACTTGAAGAACCTTCAGTGTTTTTCCTTGACATGGATTAATTAAAGTCAACTCAAGAGATGTACAAATACTTCAAGTTCTCAGTTCTAATCACATTAATGAACTAAAAGTAAGTAGTTCATAGTGACTTCTACCATATAATGAAAAACCTTTATTTAAGCATATTTAGTTC
>PVIR01045556.1:0-10669 GCA_004026965.1 Petromus typicus
TATATATAAGCTTTGTTTCTTTTTTAAAAATTACTATCACATTCTTTTTCCCCTTGTTATTTACCCCTATACCCTCTTTCCTTTTAAATATTTTCTGTTTCACAATATCAACTATATATACTACAACTCATTTACATCTTCACTTTCTCAAACCAGAGAAAAGATATGATATTTACACATCTGTGATTTTATGTGGCTTTTAACAATAAGCTATAATTAAAATTTCTTGGCTGACACCTTAATTCTATGGGTAACCAGTTTCCTGAGAAATGTCAGGTCAGTTGGGTTTACATGTGTGCACGCACGCACATGCACACACAGAGTTATTTGAATATCTACAAATCCAAGTATTACTCAAAAATATTTAATACCCTGATTTATTATATTCCTCTTAGCTATCATTCTTATTTCACAGAGGATCTTGAAGTATAAAGAAACTAGCACAATTTTCTCAAGAATAAAAACTATCAAACAATATCCAAACCCAGAAAGCCATAGTATAGCTTCAGAACATGAGCAGGAAATCACTGTAAGAATGCCAGGGGCTTGGCAATATCTCATAGTTTTCCCATGAAATTTTTAAATTATGCCCTACAAGGACTGCTGTTCCATTACTACTAACCCTAGTATACTCAATATACCACTGTCTTTAGGTCTTTGCCTCAAATCTAGACTAAGGTACAGAACTACTTACCAACATCTAAACAGGAATAAAACAAACACTTGGACACAGCATGTCTCACATGGAGCTGACATTTCCCCTCAGATCTCCCAACCCTGGCATACTCTGCTTTGCTGGGTAAGAGCAGTGCCATTTTTTTATCCAGAAACATAAGCTAGGGACCATGCATCCTCCCTCAATCCCCACTCAACTCACCCAGAGGCTTGTTGATCTTACACCTGGATACCATAGACCACTCTCCTCCTTCCTCAGTCACGACCTTACTTCCTTCTCTGCCACCAACCATATTTATATAATGAAAGAATTTATGTCTAAGAAAAGATAAAATTATATTTTTCTATTTTTTACCTTTCCATTGTACAGCATTTTATCTCTCATGCCTGGGCCTGGAATTAGCTAGCTAGCATAAATTTAGATTCATACTCACCCTAAATTATGGTATTATAAACATGAGAAATGTAAATTCTTTAGGACTCATTTTTAAAAGAAAGGGCTCATTTTTCTCTGCTCAGTGACTAGACTTTAAAATGTATTACCATCTCAGAATTCTTTTTAGCTCACACATTTATTTATTTTCCATAAGAGACCAATGCCAAGCTGTGTGCATGGTTGTTTCTGTTATTTATGTTACTTTCCAGCTCTGGTTCAGCCTTCAGCATGGGTCAGCCTGTAGAAAAGCCTGGGAAAGGGCAGGGTGAAGATGCCTGCTGGTTTCTATACCTTCCTGTGGTTTATTGCAGGGGTCTTCCACTTTGGTGATGAAGAAGTTGGGGCTGGGGCACAGAATTTTCTTCGCATGTTAAAAACAGGTTATGAGGCTGCAGAGTGAGAGTCAGAGATGTTTTATGGAATGACTTTGGATGATGCAGCTGCAGAATCAATTAAGGTTGAATATAGTCCCCGGCTGCCAATTTTAGTAGTGGCAGAAAAATGGGAATGCTGAGTCTGGTCATCACCCAGATGTTTCCACCCTGCTGACTGGCACATATATGCCCATCTTTCCTGTCTGTCTTTGGATCTTGGGCTTCCCTCCCAATATAACTCACTGCTGCTTGTCCTCTTTTCCATGAAGTGCAATTACCAGAAGGGCTCAGAATAGTACAGACAGAGCATATTCCACGGTTCCGTGCTCATGGCTGAGGTGACCCAGTCACCCCCATCATGGAGGTCAGTAAAAATGACAAAAATCACAACCTCAAAGAAGCACAGAGAAATGACAGCAGTGTTAATTCCACTGGAAAAATGGAACATGTCACTGAATGAAATTCAAATGTCCCAACTTTTGCTATAAACCCTGTTTACACACACACACACATTTGTAGTGAACACAAGCAGTCATGCTCCAAGCATAATAGCATTCTGGTCAACAGTGGCCTGTGTGCAGGATGGTGGTCCATTAACTTATTATATCTATTGATGTTGTACTGTCTTGGTGCAGAAAACTCATGATGTCTCCAGAATGAAGCAATCACCTAAGGTATTGTTTCTCAGAATTCATACACACAGTTAAGTGACAGATGACCATCTGTGTATATGGTGCTTATCACGCTTTTGACTCTTTGCAAGATGGCTTGGACTACACTCCGAAATTTTATGTTTCTGAAGGATAAAGCATAGAATCTTCCAGGGCAAGATGACCATGTTCATGTCTCAGACCTCCACGTTGCAGAATTTCACATCATGAAAGTAACATAAGTACACAGGAAGGCATTCTGGACTAGAAGCACTGGGGATTCTAATCATCACACACCTTCCTGGACTGCCAGCCCAGAGGGGCAGGAACAATGCTCAACAGGAGCAGTGGACACCCACTGCTCAGATCAGCAGATCTGGAATTCTAGAATAATTTTCCATCAAAGGAAACTGAGACTTTTTGATAAATACTTGGTACTAGGACAGAGACAAGAAGTATATATGATGATTATATAAAACAGAGTGTCAGCAAGTAAAGAAGAATTCAAAATCCCCCAGCAATGGTGGATATATCAAAGGAACAGAGGGGTCAATGAGAACAATTCCGCATGGCCAAAGCTAGGACATTTTAAGCATCAAAACAGTTTGGGGTTGTAAACAAGAGAATAAGAGGAACTGTGTAAGTAGATGGTGTCAGACAGGTAAATAGAAAAGAGTAGACAAGCCTCTCTTGCAGAGACATCACTCCTCCATACACCTTGCCCCTGGTCCTCAAAGTGGTAGATCATGAATACCCATTTCTAAAGCGGAGGTTGAGTTCAGTGACTTCCCTCAGAATAGTGCAGTGGGAAAATGCTGCGGCAGACGGCAGCCCCTACTGTTAGAAAGAAATGACAAGGTCAGCAGGCTGATCTGGGTTGCCTGGATACCGTGTGAAGTGATTGGTTGAAGAGATGCCCCTGTACCCCAAGAGCAAGCAGGGCTACTACACATGGGGTTGGGGTCGTTTGCTTCCTGGTGATTGATCTTAATATGAATGTAGTGAGAGGCTTTGCTCCCTAGTGCTAGGTCCGCTGGAGTACTCTCTAAACCACTTGAAGTAAAGATGATAGGTTCTATTAGTTATAATCTTTTATACAAGCATGGTTTTCCATAGCATTTGATAACACATTGGTTAAGAACTGTGCCACATCCAAGGAATATTTAAACAAATATTTTTTGTTATTTGTAGTGAACACAAGCAGTCATGCTCCAAGCATAATAGCATTCTGGTCAACAGTGGCCTGTGTGCAGGATGGTGGTGGTGGTGAAAATATTCCTTATTTTCACAAGCAATTGCAAAAATTAAAGTTAATACCTTCTCAAAAAGTAGATCATGGGCTGAGAGTTATGGCATTGCTGATATATTTCTCTCCACTCCACTAATGAGAGTTCCCAGTGGCCCACTAATGAGCCAACTATATTTTAAGAAAATTAACAGCCCACAGAAAGATTTACATTTCAATTTATATCCACCAGGCAATTTTCTGACACAGCTGTTTTTCCTGACTGACATCTTAAGAAATTTTCTTATAACTTTTCCATTGCTTTGCTTGTTGAATTGCAGTGTGGGTGTCCAATTTCACTGTGTTGATTTAGATGATCTGCTCCCCTCAACCTTCGAAAGACTTTTAATTCAGTAAAAACAAAACAAAACTCCTGTTCATAAAAGACTTGCATTATGAGCTTGGAGTGCGCTGGGGTGCAAGCAGACAATGAACGCTACATGTGTGTCCCAGGAAGTTGTAAGAGCAATGCCAAAGTACAGGTGAGGAAGACCAGGGGACCTTGGAAAGCTAGGGAAGCAGGTCACAGTTCATACCTTTAAACTATGAACATAGAATGGTCATTGACAGCTCACTAAGAAGGCCTAGACCACTGTGGGCTGCTGCTTCCAGTAATTTTTATGGTAACCACTGGCCAATTATTTATGACCTCCTTTGCCTAAAACTCTGAAAGACAGCAGAGTTTCCAGGGTAACTAATCCACACCACACACTGTGGAGGCAAGGACACTGTCAGTGTAGACACTGCAGATGATATGATGGTATCTCCACAATGAAGGTGTTTCCAAACTCCAGCAAGAATACCCAACACCAGACGTGCCCACATGAGCACTTCTACCAAATCTATTCTATTCTCATCACATAGCTTTAGCGTCACTTTCCTTTTGTTTTATCCATGCATGTAACCTATCATTTTGCTTCCTCACTACCTTGGAGAAGTTGATTTACTTGCATTTGAAAAGAATAGCTCTGTGTCTGTCTTCTACAGTACAGACGTGTACTTTCCCTACAGAGCAGGAGGGCTTAAACTATGACTTTTCTTAGAGGTGCAAAAACATTTCTTCAAGGGAAGGAGGGAAGAGCGATATCACATTAAAGTAGGAAGGACACTTAGTGGATGACGTCTAGCACATCTACTGTAATTCCATCTTTGGTTTTACTTTCAGAGGCTATTCAAACTGTGCTTTCTGGTAACCATGGTGATAGCTATGTCATGCAAAACTGCAGTTCTTTTCTGATACACCACAAATTATCAAATATATGTCATAGATACAAATGTTTAAGGAAATGTATTACAACATGATGACCAATGTGACAGGTGGAGATTCCTTTAGAAAAGCTCAAATTGTGACTCAAGAATGAAACTGAAATTTCATGAACAAACACATATGTATGTGCACAAATATCTGAGGAGAGGTATGGACTACTTATCTGCTGAAGGGTTAAGGACATCGAGGCAAAGATGGTGAAAGATGGCTTCCAGGTTTTCTGAGATTACAGTATGATGAGCTGAACTCTTGCTAGAATGTATTAAGGCCTCTGTCACTGAGACCCACGCCTGCACTGTGGAATGTGACAGCCACCCTTCCTGTGGCATGTCCTATACCTGAGAGACATTGAGTTTCTGTCTATGGACAGTTGATCAAGCTCCTCGGCCCTTAACACTGCTCTCCCAGCTTCCTCGTACATCAGCTGGGAGCTACGTGAAAACCACCACAAAGACTTTAAACAAACTGCACTTTTTGTGAAGAAAACCATAAAATCATTTTCCATGTCATTTTCTTAGAACAACTCCTGGGTTGTTATGGATTTATATTGATTCACCAGCATCTACCTCCTCTTGGCTCCCATCCTCTAGGGCTCTGCGTGCCTTGCCTTTGTCTGCAGCACTCAGGCCTCCTCTCTCCCCCACGTGGTGGGATAAACTCTGGGTTACAGACCCAACAGCAAACTGGAAGGTGGTCAGCACTCAGATACCCCTCATCTTGATTTTACCACTGAACAACAGAGGAGAAAAATCTAACAGAAATAGCCGTAAAACCCAATTGGTACTTGCATTAGAGTTTACCAAACAAACACGACCAAGAGGAAGGTTAATGGTAAAGAACTGATGTGTGCAATTGCAGAGATTGAGAAGGCCCCACCTGCGGGTACCAGCTAGGGCCCAGAGGATGCTGGGCACAGTCTTAGTCCTATTGCGAAGGCCAGAGGACCAGGGTCATCAACAGTGTTCCTGCCCAGGCTGGAGGTATGGAGGCCCAGAAGAGAAAGGCTCCTGTTCAAATCCAACGGCAGGAGGAAGCTGGTGCTTCAGTCCAGAGCAGGGTCGGGCTTTCTGCCTGGGGAAGGCCTGCACACGTCCAGGGAGCTATCTTCTTTATCCAGCCTACCAGTTTACGTTAATCTGATCAAAAGCACCCTACAGAAACACCTAGATTAATTTTTGAAAAAATATCAGGGTACCATGTGTCCCAGTAAACTTGACAGAAATAGTCAACCACTCCTGACTCTTTCGAGTCAGTAAAACTCTGGGAACAAAGCGATCCGAAGACAGCAGAAAACAGCGTTAGAGATTTGGCACGGAAGAACCAATATCTGATTAAGACTGGAATCTGACTCTTTCTTTTCCTGAGTTCTGAGAGGCGTTTTACTACCGCGCGAACAACAGAGGTAGAACTGCAGGTGAAACGAGGCCTGCGCCTGGGGAGCATCCTCTGAGATGCTCAGCAGTAGTTTTACACACACAGACCGTCTTCACATGTGCAAAGGGATCACTGCTAGTGAACATATCGGAAGAAACAGCATGTGCTTCCGATTTGTGGATCTGCGTAGAGCCGGCTGAGGTGCGCGAGCGTGGGCTGCACTGCCCGGATCAGAGCTGCACCCTGCCCCTTCCCACCATGGGAGGAGGGCACTCAGGCTCCTCTACGACGTAAGACCGGAGTTGTTAACGCCGCACAGTGAAAACAGATGCAAGTACTTAATAAATTCGCTGGAGCTTTTTGTTAAGTTTGTTATTTTGAACTTTTATGTTAATGAGCTTTTTCCTCCGAGCACTTATCCACTTGATTTTTCACTAGAGATTAAGTTTGGGGTAAATTTTATGACAGATTTTTGAAAAAAAACAGATAATAAAGGTCACTTGTCCCCTTGTTTCTGCCTCTCCCTGCAGTCCCTTGTGAGCTCAGGAAAGCAAGACTTCTCTGTCATATTTTATTATAATAATAGAATTACAAATATAACATCTATAATAACAGAATTACATGCCCAGAAATTGCTGCAAAAAAGTCATTATTTTACATGACAGGTGCATGTATGTACATACGTGTATAATTGTGTATCAAAAGATACAATATCTTTTGAGATAGTGATTGTGCAGAGCATGGAGGTACAGCGTTATGTAACACTCTTACATAACTTACAATTCTATATGAGACATGTTAAGCCTGTATCCACATATATTAAGACAAACAATAACTCTGATACAGTTTCATCCGGTTTGTTGTCCATCAGGGGAAACCATCTAGACTTGGATTTATTAATACGTTAATTGTATTAGCACGTGCTGTGAAGGGGCCAGGAAAGAGGGGAAAACTAACATAGATGGAGGTTTTGTTCTATGAACATGTGACAATGGGCATGTGGGACAATGTTCTCATCCTTTCTTACATCTAGGCTTCAATTACATTTTACTTTTTAATTCAAATGTCTGCTGTGGGTTCATCCCTTCTGACATGACCTTGTTTGTTCTCTTGCTATTTCTCCACGACTGAGCAGAACATCAGCACAGGACAGTCTATCAACATTAGCCTAATGCTGCTGGTGTAATCTCTGTCTGCTCAATGACAGTGATGTAAATTTGTCTGAGAAGTAAATATTCTATTGGCCTAATAGAAGACAGACTGAAATAAAACATAGCAAACATGTTCATTCCTTCTCTGGAGGGATGTTATAGTTCGACCTTGTCAAGGAGAAACTTGGTGAATATTGTTCCTTATATTCATTTTAGGAGTCATATCCTCAACAAGAAGGAAGAAATTATAACATGGAATATTCATATGTCACCTAGAATATGTGTTAAAATAATTCACTTATAAAGTGAATGAAATATCAAATATGTTTGCAAGGGAGCATAAAGTGATGATAATGATAAAAGTGTTGCTAAAGATTAATAAATTTCAAAAATCTTTCATACATATGTATATAACTTGAACTTTATAACAATCTGACATATTGTGAGGTA
This sequence comes from Petromus typicus, assembly GCA_004026965.1. NCBI lineage: Eukaryota > Metazoa > Chordata > Mammalia > Rodentia > Petromuridae > Petromus > Petromus typicus. Next base: position 7,663 of record PVIR01045556.1, read on the forward strand.
GTTCTCAGATAGGAATAAAGCACAAGGATTTTGTTTTCCTTGCGGCATCCCTCTCTAATGATTTCTGTTACATCAGATCCAGAATGAGCGCCTGGAAAGTATTTGGGAGGATTATGGTAATAAAATGAGGGAGCTGGAAGCACTGCACAGACGTAAGTTTGGAAAGCTGAAGAGAGAACAGGGAGAAAGCCAGAAACAAGAATGTGGCTCATTTGCTCTGTGAATGTGGCCCACTAGCCCTGATGCAAAGCCCATTTCTTTTCTATTTTACTCTTGCCCATCATGCTAAAGTTGAAGAGAATCACTGTGATCCTTAAAGAACCCATGGATCAGAACTCAACAATTGGGCTTGTACATTTTGCCTGGTAGTTTGGAGGCCATATGATTGCTTTACACTTCACTGTCTAATTTCCAGTCTCAGTTTCCCCAAATGCCAACAAAGTAGAGAATTCTCAGGGGCTCATGGAGAGCCTGGAATGTGCTGGAAGCTATTCCCCAAGCCTATCCCCTGGTTCCCTCTGCAGATATGCAACTCTAACCCTCGCTCCTACCTTGCAACTGAGCGCAGGGGGTCATTTAGCAACATGGTCCAATGCCCGCAGTAGTGAAGCTGGTTGCACCTCTAACTGGCATTCTCTCTTCCAAATGCAAGATTGATAGGTTCAATATAAGTCCACACAGTTACCCGGTCTGGTAATAGAGAGTTCTCATTAAGGAAATGGACTAATTGGCTTACTGATGTCTTACCAAGAGCCAGATTTGAATAAGTGGACCCCGCAGTGCTGAGAAAAGAAAATTAAACACTAATAAAGGGAGAAATGTGCTTGCTCAGGCTGTGATTTCAGCCTCAGGCTCCAAGCAAGAATCTGGGTTTCAGCTTTGTCAATGTGAGCAGACGTTAGTGGCTGACAGACAGAAGTACCCTGTGTCTCTTCCCTGACACCTCACATTCTCTTCAAGCTAGAGGCAAGATCCTGTCTGCTCCCTGAGAAGATGCTCTAAGGAATTCTGAACACGTGTCAGGAAACCTGTGTGAGAAGGGAATGCTCCTTCACTTCTGTTTCTAAGACACACAGAGGACAAGATGGGGCCACATATTCATCAGCGTTCTTCTGCAAGCAAAGCTCACACAGTTTTCTGCTCTCCTCCTTTTTCCCACAAATTGCTGTTCTGTTTTTCCTGTGTTTGGAAGACTTATCTTATGAGGACTTTGAGAAGTACATCAACATGCAGTCATAAATGTGCATCTGCACACTGCTAAGCCCATGTTAGTCTCAGTCTCACCTGGTCGACCAGTTAGCAGTATCTGACATGGCCATCCCTTCTCTGCTTCCAGCTCAGCAAGTGTCCATGTCCTCCTACCACAAAGGCTCGTCCATCTTGACCTTTTCTGTGAATAATCCTTAGGACCTAAGCTTCTAGACTTTGCACATCAAGTTGGATTTGCAAACTGTAGTCTGTCTGGAGCAAACAGAGTGGTATTCCTCAATAAACTAGTTCTTCATACAGTCTTTTTTTGCCTCTGTAAAGGGCAGTTCATCTTTTCCCTTCTACCAACCCCCTGAGAAACATTAGTAACTTCTCATCTTCTATATTTCAAAGCTAAGTCTTTCCATGAATAGCATTTTAAAGATCTGAATCCTATTTGGCTGCTGTTGTCCTAGTCGAAGCTGCCAATGTTTTCTCACCCAAGATCTGAGTGTTCTGGGACAAACTCGGGACTATGGTGCATCCATGCTGTTGTCATTATGGCTCCATTTAAACCAGAGCTCACAGGCCTCCCCAAGAATCTGTAGCACCTCTCTTTGTCTCACATCCTGAGTCCTCACCACTGCTCACAAGGCTCTGCATATCTAGCCTCAGTCATCTCTCTGACCCCTTTGATTACTGTTCTCATCTCTCTCTTATGCTTGGCCTACTTGCCCTGTTTTGGTGATACACACAAACATTCCACCTCAGGACCTCTGCTGTGCTGTGTTCTTCTCTTGAAATATGTTCCTCTAGGTATCTGGATGTCTTTTTCCTTCAGTGATTTTGGAGTGAGGACTTCCATGACTATGCACTGCAAAATCTCTTTCTATTTCCACATTTCTTACATATCATTCTATGGGAGGCCACGATTTTTGCTTTTTTGTATTAATTAATATGTGTCACACACATTATATGCTTTGTGTGTTTGTTCTTGTTCATTTTTCCAATGAAGCAAGACTTTTGGTCTTGGTCTGTTCTGACTTTCCAGTGTTTAGAAATGTTTGTTGGTACTTAATGAATATTTGTGGAATTCAATGAATAAATTGATCTTTTAAAATAAAATTAGGAAGACTATTCATTTATAGGCTTCAGAGTGAATTCATTTGTTCAAAATGAGCCCAAATGTTAGTCTTCATTGATATCATCTATTTTCTTTATATACTATATTTTCTAGAGGCAAAATACCTCTCTCCCATCTATGCATGTATCACGAGGATGAGGAAAGATGCACAAATCACACTGTTCAGCCTCAGAGCTGTGATATTTGGTGACTATCACTTTCTTTTTTAATATATAGGTCTATATTCTTTTTCCATTTCCAATCAGAGCCTGGAGATACCTTTATATGAATTTAAAGTAGGAGCCACAGAATGATATTAGTAGAAAAGTGCATATCAGTCTACACTGGGTTACATTAAATGCCCTTTTCTATTCTCTAGAATCAAGGAAGGCTGAAACTCAAACACAATTAATAGAGAAAGATTTCAAACAACTGTATTTTTCCTAGTGGAATTTCAATGACTTGCCTTTGCATATTTTCCTTCTGAAACAAGATTGCTGTTTGTTTATTTCATGAGGTCCCCTCTCTAAAGCTATGGTGTCAGACTGGCTGCTCCACTTACCACTGGTGATTAATCTGGGACTCTGAAACTGCATTTCCTTTGGACTGGTGGCACCTAGATGACAGCTGTAGACAATTTGGTTATATACAAGCTAACTGCTGAGAGGAAACCAACCAGAGGAGAAAAAAAAAAAA
>PVIR01045557.1:0-10659 GCA_004026965.1 Petromus typicus
CAACTTCTCAGAAACACTCATGACCTTTTCATCACATAATATGCAAATAGCCAAGGAAGCAGAGCTCTGAAAGAAGCTTCCTTGGCTGGGAGGTCATTCTCAGGCCTTGGGGCTGGCCAGAGTTACTGGAAGGATAGTGTGCTCTTTCATAGAGGAACCATAGAAGTTCAAAGTCATTAGCTTGCTAAATAGGTCAACAGATAACAATTTAATACTTAATATATTCTAACTACCTCTAGATCTCCTGCATGCACATATATGTGTCTTCTGTTTCTTATACTATTCCTGTGTTCTTCCAAATACTTAAATGTGCATTTTCAAAAATATAAATGTTTGGAGCTTGTTCTACAGCTAAACCTTTCCACAGATGTCTAGGATCTGATGGGGGTCATTTGTCTGCCAGTGTATTTTTTCATATAAATTGAAAAAGGGGGAATAAAAATAGCATTAATCATCCATTCTATGTCAGATGTACAAGGAATACAGTCTACAGGAGTATAAAGGATAAGGACTAGGTGTATGTCTAACAATGAGCCCCATAAATTCCCCAACACTGCATGTCCTTAGCCCTGAAGTGTAGATAATAATAGTAACTGCCACGTATTGCTCTGAGAACTAAATGAAATAACCTCAGAACAGGGCTTACCAGGCAGCAAGCACTCTAAGAATTTTTGATGTGCCCTGTCAGGTTGGGGACACAACACCTCCAGTGGTGACCTGGAACTGGAGGCTCATTAGAGAATACATTTAAATGTGTAAGGATCTTTTAAGTTAGCTCTGAAATGGTTTGTTAGCTTGATGGGAGTATTTACACTCCCTAAAGCAGTAAGTACTACAAAGCCAGGCTCTTGCTTTTCTTCCTGGATAACATTTATCAGCACATTACTGACTAGCTCTGTCTCATAAATAAGACCCAGAGAGATTAAGTTACTTGCCCAAGGTTATACAGCAAAGCAGTGGTAGAAATGGGGCCTGACCTCAGTTCAGTATAATTCCAAGCCTGAGCTCTTCCCCCTGTTTGCAACTAGAATTACAAAATGTTCAGCAGATTTCACAGGCATGCTGCTTTTTCGTTTGACAACTGTTTATTGAGCACCCACATACATGCAAAGCATGGTTGAGGAATTTGCAGGGTGCCTCTGTCACTTTTGTCCCTTCTAGGACAAAATACCAGGTGCCTACAACTTAAAGAAGGAGCAGTTCGTTTTAGCTCCCAGTTTCAGATGTCTTAGTTCACGCGTGGTCAGCAGGCTCGAGTGCAGAAATCACATGGTGGAGAGGGCTCATGTGGAAGAAAGCTGCTCCACTTTGGAGCAGGCCTCCTCCTCCTAGCAGTGCACTCTCCTGTAGGAGCACATGAGAGTTTTGAGAGCCAAAATGTAACACGGGGTCTACATACCAAAAAGTCTCAGTCCACCTGGACATGGGTGTGTATGTCTGTAATTGCAGCACTTGGGAAGCTGAGGCAGGATGACCATGAGTTTGAGGTCAGCCTGCATTATGTAGCAAGACCTTGAGGAGGGAGTCACAAATCTGTCCCCAAGAAGTTCTTATCAGCATCTTAAAACAAGAACTCAGATCATTTTAATTCACTGCACTTATCCCTGTGCAGGTTAGTCTTCACTATCACCCCAACTGACTAAGAGACTTACTAATGAGTGCATAGCTGAATGAGCTACTGGAAGATGGGGCCTAGTTGGAGGGAATGGGTCATGGAGGTGTGAACTTAGGTTCTCCACTTGGTCCCTGGCCCATTCTCTGGAATGCCGTGAGGTGAGCAAGTTTGCTCCACCAGACCCTTTGACCGACCACACTGCTTCTGCCTTGGAGACAGTAAGGCACGGACTGAAAGTGTGAGGTGAAATAAATCTTGCTTCTGTTAAACTGCAGGTGGTGAGTATTTTGTCTCAGCTGCAGGAAATCTGACCTATACATGCTGCTGGAGTGGCAAAGCGCCTGCTAGTTTATGCATTTCTACACAGCTGGTTCAAGAGAATGGAAGATGCACTCAGGAGTCTCAAAAGAAGTGTACAGCTTTATTCTCTCCCCCCCACTTTATTGAGTTGGTACATTTAAGGAATACATTAGGATCACATTCCTCATTGAGAATTTGTACCAGTACACGATATATCTTGACTCTTATTTTTTCCCTATTCCTCTGCCTTCCTTCAGGCCCCCACCCCTTATATACATAAGCTTTGTTTCCATTTTTTCCTTTGTACAATCAAATTTCTTCTTTCCCTTCTTTGCTTTCTCGTGCCCCATCTCAGTCCCTTTCATCTTTGAACATTTTATTCCTGTTTCACAATACTTATCACACATTCTTATTTATAACTTCAGTTTCTCACACTAGAGAAATGATATGGTATTTACACATCTATGTCCTATTTATTTCACTTATGAGTACGGCCTCAAGATCCATCCATTTAGCTATAAATGTCTAAAGTTTATCTTTCATTATGGATATGTAGCACTCCATTTTATAGAAAAACCACATCCTATTTATCCACTCCCAATTTGGGGGCATTTGGATTGCTTCCAAGATTTGGCTATACTATAAGTGAGCTGTACAGCTTTATTCTTTTTTTTTTTTTTTTTAGGTTTTTTTGAGACAGGGTCTTGCTTTGTGGTTCAAGCTGGCCCTGAGCTCAGCCTAAAACTCACATCAGCCTAAAACTCATGTCAATCCTCCTGCCTCTGCCTCCTGAGGGCTGGGATTACAGGCATGAGCCACCATGCCCTGCACTGTGGTATGTGGTGCTGATTGCTGCTGAGCGTGAGTCTCCACGCCCAGTATGGTATGTGGTTACCGGGGAATCGAACCTGGACCCTTACGGTTGCAAGACAGGCGCCGGAACCACTGAGCTAACTCCCCGGCCCTGTACAGCTTTATTCTTGACACTGGTGAGTCAGTCTGAGATTCACTCCCAAAGAGATTGCCTGCTCACCCAGAGGTGGCAGGGTTATAGAAACTAAGCATTTGGCATTCTCGCATGAATTGGAAAGTCACAAGTTTCCATTTTTTTTAATTTACATATGGGCCCAGAAATCCTACTGGTTACAAAGCTTATATGTCTCACTGTTAATGCAGTACAGTTTTGCCTTATTTGGTATGGCAAGGTGGTAAGAGTAACAAAACTGTTTGAGAATAGACGAAATCGCTGAGTTGCTTGGGGTAGCCATCCCCGAAAGCTTGGGCACATCTGGGGAGCCAAGACCTTAACTAACAAAGGGCTACAGAACACAGGTTTGGCAGTGACTGTAACAGAGACCATAAGGACTAAAAGTGAGAGATTAGCTATAAGGACTCTTCCAAGAGACAGTCCAGCTTCTTTTTCAAGGAAAAAGTCCTACAGGTTTGTTTTCTCCTTCACCGCCCCTGAAGGACTCTCCTCAGTACTTGAGAAAATTGTGAGGTGGTGAATATCTTGTCTCCTCATCCTACATTGTCCTGCAGACCATTCTGTCCCTCCAGACATGTCCTAGTCAGAGGATCGCAGCTCCTTAAGAAATGTGTCATGTCAGCACTCTAGAAGGCTAAGGCAATAGGATCGCAAAGTGGAGCCCAGCCTAGGCAAGTTAGTAAAACTATGTCTTTAAAAAATAATTTTTAAAAAACTTTTAAAAGTGCTGCAGATATGGCTCAGGGTGAAGGGCTTGGGTTCAATTGCCAGCATAAAAACAAATGAAAATTAAAAAAAAAAAAGAAAAACAATGGACTTATATTAAAATACAACCCTCCCCTGGGATTGTATGCATTTTTTAGAGCAGAATCTTCATAAGACAAAAACCCACATGATAAAATAACATGACTGAGGAATTGACTGCTGCAGACTGTCTACAACCACGTGGTTATTTTCCACGCAGTCTATTTTATTCCTCTTCCCTTCGACTTCTCCACTCAAACAAGCATGAGGATTGAGGTTTCCCTAACTTTAGCCATTCTTACATTAGTGATCTATTTTTTCTACCTGCCATCAATTTAAATAAAATTTCTTTCATTAGCAGGAAAACACAGCCTCTCCAGCACCTAGAAATGAGACACCCAGAAAACAATGTAGGCAAGTGAAAAAGAGATAGAGCCCCTGCAATCAAGACAATGAGACAGGCGATTAGGACCAGGCAGAGCTGGCAGGGGAGGTGGGTGTGGCTTAATTACAAGATCTCAGAACACTTTTGAAGAATAGCTCCCAAAGCCCTGCATGTGGACTTCTCTGGAGAATTTGAGCAGGTTTGCAACAGGGTGGCTTAGACCCGATGTCAGCCTGAGCCTCTCAGGACCTCTGTGTAGAAGTTCTCATGGGTCTCCTCAGAATGTGGACAGCAGGAAAGGACACAGATGCATGAAGAACTTGTTCCTCATGTCTTCACAGTCGTCTTCCCTGGTGTCTCTAGCATGTAGTTTATTCTTGCTTTTCCTTCTTTTCCTTGGCCCAAAATTTCCACTGCAGAGCCAGTTTCTTCCTTGCTCTTCACTTTTACTTTCTCCAATAATCTTTGCCACTAATTTTTGTTCATTTTGTCCAATTCTTTATTCAAGATGGGAAAAACCTAGAATCTAACTCCAGAGGGAGAGGTGAGAAGCCCAGGACCTAGTAACATTTAATTGGTGCACCATTTTTAGAAGGAGTTACCCTATAGCAAAAGGGCCCAGAGGAAAACTAAAAATTACAGAAAAACTGAAGACAATGCAATAAAGCAATGGAAAAGCCTGGAACATTCATCCTGGTTCCCAGGGAGGAAGTATTGTCTCAGATAACAGAAGTAAGCCTGGGAAAAACAACAGACAGGCAACTCTAACCCTAAATAAAAACCCAGTTATTGTAAGCTGCAAATACAGCCTGGGATTTAACTCTGAAAGTGATACCTTCCACGTGGAAGCTTGAAGTTGGAGGAGAAATGTACTGCTGCAGTGGCCGTACTTGGAGGTGATATAGTCGTAAGCCATTTTAGGAAAGGGTTTAAGTGTTTAAGACTGAGCTTCTCGGAGAATCAGAAGTTACAAAACAACTTTATCTCTAGGATCACTCTACCACAGAGACTAGATAGGAGATGGCCATAGGGACAATAATGGAATAGGGGCAGGTTAATTGCAGATACCCTGAGGAGTTTAAGCACCAGTAAGCTCAGGTTGTCAAAGACACAGCAGTCCCACTCCATGGTGGGAAGCCAAGTTGGTCACATGGTCTTCCAAGGGAGCTGGGTCTGAAAGTACTGTTAACTCTAGTAGAAGGCTTAGCTCCTCCCACTGCCTCCTCTTAGCACTGAGCTCAGTGGTCTGTTTGCTTTTCCCATCTGCCAACGTGACTGGAGATGCACCTCAGCTTGGACAGTCACCACATACCGGAGTGTAATGAGGAGAGATACCAGGAGCAACGGAGGCACCTCACAAGCCAGACCACAAAGCCTGTCAGAGACAGCAGTGACTTGGGGTGCTCAGAAGGGCACAAACACTAAGAAATACTAGACTGAATATAGCCCTAAGGCAGGTACCACCCCATTCACTGACCGGGCCCGTTGGGAAAGTTGGGGCAGCACTCAACAAAAAATGGGTGTAAAAACAAAAGAAGCCACAGCTGTGACTCATTGCTCTTACCCAGATCCAACTATCCCAATACTACAGGCCCTAGAAAGAAACCACTCACTAAAAAGCAAAGGAGTTTTTTTTTTTTTTAAATCTCACTTCTTTTTTTTCCCTATTTTTGGTTTTTGTTTCTTTTCTCCTATCTTTTGCTCTTTGTTTTTTGTTTGTTTGTTTGTTTTTCTTTTTCTGTTTCTTTTACGTAATTCTATTAATTTTCATTCCTATTAATTTTTTAAAAATTGAATTCTTCATTGGTACATTTTATATATACATCACAATTGCACTTAACATTGGGAATTTGTACCAGTATATGACATGAGTTAATTCTCATTTTACCCATTTCCCTACCTACTCTACAACCCCCACACCCTATACACATAAGCTTTGTTTCCTTTTTTTAACGATCAAATTTTTCTTTCCTTTATCTCACTTTTCTTTTTCCATCTTCCTTTTATTTCTTTTCTAATTTCACTTATTCATTTTCTCCTTCTCATCTCCTCCTCTTTTGTTATTACTATTAAGCTTTACTAATTTTTAGCTTTTCAGTTGACTTTATGCTATTGTTTTTGTAATTTTTTATTGTTAATGGTGATATGTTGCTTTCTGTTATATATAATTGTTGATTATGTTATATATCAATATTTGGCTTATCTTTATATCTATATTATTGTTGCAGATCTCTTTCCATTGTTAAGGATGACATAACTATTATTAGTTCTTACAGTATATCAATAACTCACTTGTATTTGTATTATTATTGCTGATATCTATTGTTAGTGGTGGCATAGCTGAGGTTTTAACTAGCTTTACAGTAGCCAATCTCTGGTTTGTTTTGATGTCATCAACATAACTGTGGTTCATTTGCTCCTTTTCTGTGGTGCTGGCGATCAATCCTCTAGAAGGCTGGACATCAGAAAGACCTTCAGATATTATACTCAATAGGTTGAAATGGGCTATAAACACCAAAACATAACTGAACCCAAGGACACATCACAGGGAGAGAGAATCTAACTAAAGATATCTTCACAAGAGTGACAGTTTCTCTTACTTCAAAACTTACTTCAATCTACAGTAAAATTAACACTAGAATCATGAGAAACTAGGCAACAAGAGATCCCTCCAAATCCTAAATCCCAAAAGCTGATCTGTGAACACTGGAGGAAGCTATAGGCAAATAAATTTTAAAAATCAAATAATCAAAATGTTTAAAGACATAAAGGAAGAAATATATTAACAAATATATAAAATGCTTAATGGGATTAAAGAGGATTTAATTAAATAGATTAAATTATTTTCACCAAGAAAATGTTTGATAAGCTTAAAGAAGAATAATACAGTAAACTAATTGAGTTAAAAAGGAAATAGAAAACATAAATGACCACTCCAGAAAAGAATTAGGAAGTATTGCTGGGTATGGTGGCTCATGCCTAAAATCCCAGAACTCAGGAAGCAGAGGTAGGAGGATTGCTCTGAGTTTGAGACTAGCCTGGGCTACACAGTGATTGAGTATCAGCCTAAATTACAAAGTGAGATCCTTTCTCAAAAAACTAAAAATAATAATAATAATAGTAATTAGGAAATATGAAAAGAAAGCAAGAAGACATACATAATATGAAAAGTTCACTGGAAAACATAGATAGCAGACTTGATTATTGTGGAGATATTGTGTCAGAAATAGAAAACAAGGTAATACCCTAAAAACAAACAAACAAAAAAACCCCAAAAAACAAAAAAAAAAACACAAGAAATCATGGGGTGCTAGATGACAAAAAGTCTTCACAATTATAAACCACTGTGACTTGCCAAAGATAATTGTCATACTAAAAAAATATAGGCAACTATTAAAACAGAAGAATTTTCCTATGTGCAACCTCTAACAGTATCTCATGCCAAGAGTAATACCTTGTATCCATTCTGGATTCCAGAATGTATTCCATTCTGGAAACACTGCCCAAAGATGTGGGCACTTCACTCCTCCTAGGGTGTAGGTTACCATTTGAAGTACACTCCTTGGAAATGCTTATTCCAAAGGTGACTGCCCAACCTGATCTTATTTCAGTTTGCAAGTCAGAATTATAGGAAAGATTTTGAGGTTATTTTCTACTTGCTCAAAATGTTTTCATATTTCTATCATTTTCCCTCCTGACTTCTTCCTGTTCATCTTTGAGGTTTCCTCCTTCTTGACTCTCCTCATAATACTGACACTACAAGTCTCTTCATTTGTAAGGAAAATGGTTATTCTACACCAAATTGTGACTACAACACCAAGAAAAGTAGATCATAGAGTAGATTCTTTGTTCTGGATGATATGCATGTGTTAACCATTAGCACAGATTAATTCAGATCCCAGGCTCATCTTCTTAATCCTATTGGAAAAGAATCTCAAAGGTCTTCAGAGAACTGCATCTGCTTTACAGAGTGTTATGGATTTGCCTGAGCTAAGGTAGGACATTTAGTGTATCGTTTATGTAAATATGGGCTGCCTAAATATTTCTAATCTACCTGTGGTTGTATGTGAGTGTGTGTTTGCATGTGTGTGTGTGTGTGTGTGTGTGGCAGGCAGTGGGGACTGAACCCAGGGCTTTATCCTGAGCTCCTGATCCAGCCTTTATTTTAGTTTTTGTCTGAAAAACATTTTGAGACAAGACAGACAGGGTCTGGCTAAATTGCCCAGATTCATCTCAAATTCACAATTCCCCAGCTCAGCCTCCTGCAGTGCTGAGATTACAAGCATTCCCACCACACCCCGCTCCACCTGTGTATTTTGAAACCTACTCATTTCACCAAGAAAACAAAAATACTATGTGATCTTATGGGAATCCCATTTTGACTGAAGATGCAAAAATTGACTTGGAAAAAAAAGATGGGTGATGGCTCTTGGGCTGAGATGTTGGATAGCAAAGTAATACACTTTAGTCCCACAGGAAGTCAGCCATCATGGTCAGAGAAGGGCGGCAGTGATTATGGCGGTTTTCCAGAAGGATCTCTGCTGGATGTTCTGTCACAGAGCAAAGCAGCCAGTTATGCTGCATATTTATGAGCTAACTGTGCTTATGAGTCTGCTTTTACACCTTGCACTTCCCTGAAGACATAAATATTTACATCTGCGAACACATTTGCAAATGCTTCCATAGCTCTCTTTGAGCCAAGAATCAAGCCATGGAAGGCGCCGTATCTCATCCACAGAGACAAGACTCAGAGAAGCTGGGAAGTTACAGAAGGTCATTATCCTAGCTGGGAAAAGAATTCAGGGATCAATTCTGCATATCCTGTAACCATGACCCCAAAGACAATTCCAAAAGGGACTCACTATTCCCCAGACTGCAGCTTTCCCTCTGGCTTTCCATTCTTAGAATATCAGCACTATCCAGTTAGCCAAGCTGGACACCCTGGCATAATGCTGAATATTTCTCACTCTCATTCCCCACATCCTTCCTTGTTTTATCTTTCTTAATTCTTTCTCTTCTTCCCTGTCTCCCTGTCTCTGTGTCTCTCTCTTGTTTAGTCCCCATGACTGCTTTGTGGGACATATCCAGTGAAAGACACTGCAGATATTAAAACCTCTCTCTCACACATGGAGCATCCCTATTAAATTGCATCCAATTTATTCCTCCTAGAAGAGACGTCCCTCCTACCTGGCCCATTCATCCACCTGACTTACAAGTCAAGCTTCAGCTTAAGGTTTCTGCTCCCTAGAAATATTCAGAATTGACAGTCGATGGCCACCAGATGCCCTGAACTTTTATTTGGGGGTCTATAATGCTTTATTAACCTCACCTATTTGCTTTTTCATCTCCTACAGAACTGTAATCCTTGCATAAAGAGGAAAAATATCTTAATTACCTTTTCATCTCTAGTGACCACCAGGGAATTCATAATATGTAATACATTGTAAATAGGAGAATTAATGAATTTCAATGCAGTGAATGATAAACTACCAATATTTTTCAATGACAATTTCTTCTCTAGGAGAAGGTAAAGAACTACAGGGGAAAAATAGAAATTTACCCTCTATAAAGGCAGAGTAATTCTCCTTGTTCAGGCCAAATAACTGATACATTACTGTCCTTCAATTCTTTATAGTTGAGCCTCACCCATAGCTATGTGCCCTGATGACTGTCTTGACCTGCTGGACAAAAGTAGCTTGTCTACCCAACTCTGCCCTTTGTCCATAAGTTCTTCTTTAGTGCCAGAGTTTCTGTTTCCTTATTGACTTTTGATGGTGGGAATGGCATGCATATATTGTGTACAAGGAGCAGCAAGAACCCTAATTTGGCCAAACCTGAGGTTTTATTTTAAGAAGCCATGGGAAATAAGTTTGAGTAGATACTGCCAGATGTGAAAAATATGATGTTAGCACAGGGAGAGAACTTAGAAACTGGCTCACCAGAGTTTCCCAGGGTGGCTTCTACATGTTATCATGGGAGGATGAGGTGGATTTCATTGCACACACAAGAAGCATTCATTTGTATTTAGTTATGTACATATTTATGCATATTAAAAATCTATTGACACATGAATCCCATAGTATGTCTTACATGGCTAGACTTAGAAAAAAATAAATAAATGAGTGAATGGAATAGACTCTTCAGTTTAAAGGAAATAAATGTTAAGTAAATCCTGCAGGCCAGTATTGCGAGTGATACCAGAATGGGGAAAGCTAGGGAACTACTGAGCTCGTGCAACACCTTCTCACAAAACAGACCAAGGAAACAAGACTCAGGGAAGCAAAATGACACCTCGCAGGTCAAGTGGATTGCCAACGTGAAGATTAGCTGGCACTGCCTAGTCTACGTGATTTCAACTTATTTCATAAAAAATGTTTTTGTTGTTATGAAAAGAAAATATTAAACTGTAGCAGTAATTGGAAAGATCCCTTGAGGGTCGAGAGGAAAGGTAGCAAAGAAAGAAGAGGAAACCCAACCCTGATCACCAGAGCTCCCGGCTTCAGAAGCCATGGAACCTCTCCCTAGCAGACATTCTGAAGTGATCAGTTATTCCACGCTGCCCCCCAAGTTCCACTTCATCACACTTGAAGTTTCGCTGGCTGTGATTTTTGCTGCGGTGGCAAACAT
>PVIR01045558.1:0-10677 GCA_004026965.1 Petromus typicus
ACTGATCAGATGAGGAAAGAAAAATGGTGAAATTCAGAAAAATAAAAATAAAATAGAAGTAAGAATAAACAAATCTCTTCAACATAGTTTGAGAGAAGTCAGCCAGGGAGAACAACTATGGGAACTGTTTATATACAAAAGGCTGCTGATATAAGAAAATATCTAATCAGGGGCCGGGGAGTTAGCTCAGTGGTTCCGGTGCCTGTCTTGCAAGCGCAAGGGCCCGGGTTCGATTCCCCGGTAACCACATAACAATACTGGGTGTGGAGACTCACGCCCAGCAGCAACCAGTACCACATACCACAGTGCCAGGCGTGGTGGCTCACGCCTGTAATCCCAGCACTCGGGAGGCAGAGGCAGGAGGATTGTGATGTGAGTTTGAGGCTGAGCTCAGGGCCAGCTTGAACCACAAAAGCGAGACCCTGTCTCAAAAGCCTAAAAAAAAAAAAAGAAAATATCTAATCATTGTACAGTAGGAAATCAATTCCTATATGTATTAAATAACTTGACAATAGCTATAAATTTATGTAGAGATTAGAGATTAGACTGATACTTAAGTCTATTGTCTCTAACTTCTTCTTATCACTTTTTTCTCTCTCAATTTCCTTTGATTTTCTGGGGATATGACCAGAAGAAAAGCATGCGTCAGGATGTTGATAGAAACTTGAGGGAAAGACAAGCCTCTTTTACAGCTCCTGGCTACTATTTATTGACATATTGATGGGTACTCTGTCAGCTTACACAATTAACTATTCCTCATAACTGTCTTTTTATTTTTAATAAACCCCTGTGTTTTAAGAAACGAGACACATTTCTAAAACATTTGTTATTTTTCTAGTTGTTTGAGAACATATTCTTATTTGGGGCAGACAGATTTCTGAACATCTCCTAACAGGGAATGCCAGTGTTACCTCTTCCCTTCATCTTCCTGTCTCTGGAGGACACAGAATCCTGAGGGGTGTCCAGTCAGCTGTCCCTGCTTAGAGGTCAGCACACGGTGACCCGTACCCAGGTTCTCTCTCCTGTATGAACTCACTCTTGGCTACTCTGACCTTAGTGATTCTGTGTTCTAGTGCTTTGCTTTTAACTTTTGAAATGGATTCCAGGGCTGTTCCACTGAGCAGTTTTCTTTCTGAACCATAGTCCCTAGGAGAGTACTGGACACATAGAAGTGACCTGTAAACAGCCTGAGTTCCCTACTTGTGTTAAAATATATCAAGGTTGATCACCACTCTCAATGGGATGCAGAAATCCTGGGGCTTCATTTCAGACTTCATATTAAAGACAGACTCTCTGTGGCATGGTGTCATCCTTTGACTTCATCTCTGTTTTAGCTCTTACAACTCCCAATAACAATTATTGCTCCTGCTTTGACCATACCTCCATGTCATAGTAAAATGATTTTAGGTTTCAGTGTCTGAAAAAAGCATTTTTTATTCTTCCACATTACATAACTTGGTGAACTTGAGTAGTATACATTTCATCTATGAAGCTATTTCTCATGTATAAAATGGAGAAAACTCCTGGGTGTAGTAGTACATGTTTGTAATTCTAGCACTTAGGAGACTGAGATAGGAGGATTGCTATGAGTTTGAGGCCAAGTTGGACTACAAAATGAGTTCAAGACCAGCCTAGACAGCAAGACCTTGTCTCAAAACACTAAAAATAAACAAATAAATAAATCAGAGAAAATTGATATTATAAGAATTATCATATTATGTAATACCTGAGAGGAAGCCCAGTAAATTCTTCCACTGAAATATGTATCTGTTAATGAGAATAACTTTTATATCCACAACAGAATAATACATAAGTAAATTTCATATTAATAGAGTAGAATGAAACAGTTAGGAAAATGTCTGAGGGAGTTAGACTTATATGTATTATCATTTTAAAAATTGCAAAAATATATCATTTAGTGTAAAACATCAGATTATAAAATAATACACTGATACTTTTTGAAATATAAAAATATACAAATATTAAATATAATTAAATATGAATGTGCATATATACAGTAAAAGTACAAAAGCTTAAACAGAAAAGATACTTAACTTCAGAATACTAATATTCTATGAGGAGAGAAACTGAAATTTAATATAGTAATAAGAGCAATTTCTATTGTGTTTGTAATGATTTATTACTCAAACAGCAAAAAATATGACAAATAGCAAACATTAATAAATTAAACCTGAAAGCTAAACACAGTACCAGTCCTAGAGTTAAGGACACGTTTCAAAAGATTCATCTGTCCTATTTCCTTTTTCATATTTAATGTATCACTCACATATCCACACCTTTCTCTTTTCACTGTCCCTACTTTAATCATATTCCATTTGAGGAACCACAAAGCCAATCCATCCTTTGTCCTTACTATTTTCCTTTTCAGCACGCATGCATCAGCACTCCAAACAGACCATCTTGTTAATGTTTTAGTAGCTCTTTTTTGCCTACAGGTGAACTGCAGTTTCTTGGAGCATTCAAAGTCCCCTTGTGGCTAGTATTTTCCGGGTAGGTTCATGTTCCACCTCATTTTGCTTACATTTTGTTTTGCATTGTAGGATCCAACAATATCTATTTATTATCTGTCAAATGCTATACATTGCACATGCTTTTATGCATTTAAATATGTGAGACCTTAGCCCAATTCCCATTCCACATTTCCTACCACTGCCGTCTTCTGTCTGGAACAGGAGTACAACTCATAACTTAAGGTAGATTTAAACACTTGCTTCAATAGACGCTCCTTACCTTTCATGCCTTTATACCATAAAGACAATCTGTACTTTACCCTTCTCTGTGCTACCACTCATAATTGTCCATGTCTAGTACTTAGAACAATGCCTTAGGGTTACTTGGTATGTGTGAGAGTTCTGGGAAGGAATTACGTTGGGTCCTTTTGGTAACTACAGCTACTAATATAATGCTAAGAATTTTTTAAAGGAAGAAGAGAGAATACTAAAAATATTATCTTCATCCAAAAATAGTTACAGTTTTCAGCAATGAAGGAATTGGGACTCAGATATGATAAAGCTAATCTTGGAAAATAACACTCAGTTAATAATTAGAAAGCTTAATACAATTCAATTGCTGTTGTAGACAGTGATAGATATACTATATTGTATATTTATAATATTACAGACCAACAAAGGTGTTTTTAGAAAGGAAAAATTCAATTATTTAAAAACATAAAAATGTACCTAATTCATTTAAGATGAAAAGTGGATAAAAAGTATGGAAAGAGTTCTGAAAAGGCAGAAAACAACAGAAAATACAGAATTATGGAACTGAACAAGAATTAAAAAAAGGCAATAAAATATATCAAAATCAAAACCATAAAAAATGAGGGCTGGGAGGTAGCTCAGTGGCACAGTGCCTGCCTTTGAAACATGAGGCCCTGAGTTTGATTCTCAACACCAAAAATAAATACATTTAAAAGATGAGAAAATTATATGCTGTGACAAAGTAATGAATAAAATCCTATTATAAATTAGGAGCTTATTTGTGAGGTAGGATTTGAGTTATTTTCTGGACTTCTTTTTAAAAGATTCTATAATTAAAAAAAATATAGTACTACATATCTCCAGACGTAGTAAGGGCTAAGATCCTTGGAAAAGTTTCTCCACAAGCTTTTATAAGTTTGACAGAGCTAAATGTGGATATATTTGGGTCCCTATTTCTATTTACTACAGAAATAAATTTTGAAAATTTAGGAAAAACAATGAGTTTTAAAGAAAAAATCCTACAGATATGGAACTTAATAAGAAAATAATAAATTTAGTTGCCCTGGAAAAGTTTATGGGCAAAATCAAGAATAAATTCCCTCTAGATATACTAAAAGGATCAAAACTGTAGAGCCAAATATCAAAGAATATAGAAACTTACAGTTGGAGACATTAACATTTTAATCCACTTGAGGTATAGTCAGAATCCAATTCTTAGTCCCATCAGGTCTGTTCACCTAGAAATGATCCAAGACCAACAATCAATCTTGCTAATTATACTCTGAAAATACTGTCTTATAATTTGTTTATATGTAGGAAAAAAGGAATTATAGATTTTTCTCATCTACATTAATTATACTAATTTAACTAAGTAAACACATGATAGCATAGCTTATATTTTTATTATTTTATTGTAAATAATCCAAACATCTGACTCACATAAAATTGACCAGTCCTCTAGAAACAGATTCACAAATGTTTATTCTCTATAGGTGAAGGAAACAGAATTCCAAGTAATAGAATTATTTTCTCAGTGAGAAAGACATATAGACCACTCTCAGACTTGGAAACTTAAACTAAAGTGCATATTTCATTTTCAGTCTAAAAATATTGAGATGTTAGAAACACACACACACACACACACCATACATAAACTGTCTTGGATTACTATCTTTCAAGCTTCCACAAATCCTCCATACTCACATAATGTTCTGCATTTTATTATGCATTAAGTATAGCTAAGTAAAATTAAGTATATAATTCTTTTCTATATATCATATTATATAAATAAATTTATAAGAAATACACACTAAGGTTAATATATCAGCCTTGTATTGTATTATTCAAGACCATTTCTACTTTTGCTTTTTTTATAACTATGACATATAAATGATTTTCAGTCTCCCTTTCAAACAAGATTTGATGTACATAAATTCAATGAAGTAAATCCCTCTTTAGCTTTTGGTTTGCATGATTTAAAAACCCAACCTTTTTTATACTTTCTCAGGATCTATTTCTAACTTACATCTCTCTCACTTTTTTTGAGACAGGATCTTGTTTTGTAGTTCAAGTTGATTCTGTACAAACTCTTGGCAATATTCCTATCTTTGCTTCCTAAGTGCTGAGATTACAGGTGTGAGTTACCACACCTGGCATGTGGTACTGGGATCAAACTTGGGACCTTGTCCTTGCTAGGCAGATGCCAGAACCACTGAGCTAAATCCCCAGCCCTAACTTATGTCTCTTGTACTAATTCTTCCTCTCTTAAAATCTTAGTTGATGGCATTTTCTAGAACTTCTTTCATTTTGCATAGAGACAAAATTAACACAAAACACTTTATAATTAAAAAGCACATATCAAAACAGAAAAGTTAATTAAATTTGTAGAAGTTTTAATTTTGTTTTGGAATATTCTATATCAGATTCTAAAATAATATTTGTATCAGCAGCACTCATTCAGCTTTTATCTCTGAGAATTTCCTTTGTTTACTTGTCAAGAAGGCCCTTCTATCTTGCAAACTTGAAAATTTCCTAATAAATCTGCCTCTTTTGTTCACAGAACAGGATCAGTTTATATAACCTTTCTTGTTCTAATTAGTTGAAAAACGAATTTTATATATTTATATATTTTATGTATTGCTAAATCAAACTAAAATCAGTTATCACATACTTATTTTTGAAAGAACAGTTAAAATCTCATAGCAATTTTCAGATATGCAGTACACCATTCAGGACAGTAATGGAGATGCAAAATAGGTCTCAAGTTTATTTCTCCCGTATTCTTGAAGTACTGTTATTTGACCACCTTCACTGTTCAACTTTTCTGAGAGCCACCGTTTTCCTCCAGGCCTCACCAGTCACCATTTAGATTTCACGTACAAGTCGAATGATGCACAGTCCTCATTTCACTTGAAGCCGCGGTGAAAATTAGCACAGCACTTATTTCCTCAGCTTCCTGCTTCACAAGTTTTCTTACCTGTTGCTTATCAAATTGCAGAGGGTAATATCCATTCCTATAGTCATCACTGTCAACAGTGTGTTTAACTAACAGAATGCTGAATTTAAAAGTCTATAAAACCATTTAACTTTTTTCCAGTATTTTAAAGATTATCTTAGCACAATGTGAATATAGTTAAAAGCTCAGGTCAGTTAAACATTTCAAGTTCTTACAATAATTTTCTCATTTTCACAATTAGTTTTTAGCAGTTCAGTTTTTACCTCTGACACTGCTCATCACAAAGATGACTCTCATCATTTCAGAATATGATTTCAGGACAGAATCAGAATCAGATCTGACTCAACAGCTAAAGCTTTTCTGTTACTATTAAATGTGTTTCCAGTCTTCTGCTTATATAAAGAAAATAGCATGTTGGTGCAGTATGAGATTTTCCTACCTTCTCTAATGTCCAGGGCCACAAAATTCTGCCACAGATAGAAATGGATTGCAGCTGTAGAGGACAATAATCAAGTGATAGTGCATGCATTGATGCCTATGTAGATGGTCCTCACGGGTAAAAGGACTTCATCCTCAGAGACCTATTTTGTTTGACCAGACAAATCAAAGGCTCTGGAAACTAATAAAGTGCTAAAAAAAGTATAAATCATGAAGTATTACCTTTTTAATATCCTTCTGCTATTTGCTTGCACATTGTAAACATATTGGTATTGTGGATTAAAGGCACTTTCTAAAATAACCACTGAAAAGTTCAAACTCTTTTAAAAGCAGCACAATACTCTTCAGAGGAATAGTGGAGAGCAAACAGCACACATATTATGTTGCAGTGTATATAAACATTTACTTAACTGAACAAATAGAAATTACATTTTTCAATATTATTTTTCAAGGCAGTGGTATTGCTAGGTGAGAAAAGAATTTTGACAGTTTTGTATACTTGTATCAGACTGGATCTTTCTTGGACTGAAAAAGTCATGTTCAAATTGGGTAACAGGAGAACATATAATAAAGAGAATATTCACAAAGTTGTGAAGGTTGTAATAGAAAACAATATGTGATACAGTGCTCTCAACTTGTAAACGCAGGGGAATATCATGAGTCCTGAGACTAAAGTGGCAAGGGCAAGTTGTTTTAAAAGTCTAGAAATAGATAATTATAGAGCAATAGAATAAGCTCATTCATTCTCTAAAGAGAAGAAATAAATCAGATAATCTGATCTAGGTCTCAGTTATTTTGCTGCAGTTATACTGTGGCCAAACCCAGTGGAAAATAGAGGACAATGAAGCCTGGTTAGACAGCTTACTTACACAGCCTGCTGAGTCACATTCCCAAGATACACAGCAAATAGAGGAGAAGAAAATATAAAAGTAAAGAGACAAATGGAAGCTACTTGTATTTGTTTTTTGTATCCACTCCTTGTTTTTATCAAGTGGATAAAAAAGAAGAGAATGATTTTAGAAGTAGAGGAAATTGAGCACCATGGAAGAATAGTTATGCGATCATTGTAAAATGATCCAATCCCAAAGTGTGAGCCAACCTAATCATCTTTTCTTATGAGTTAGCCAGAAAGAAAAATGTGGGAGAACATATTAACAACATATATTGCTCTGATACGTGGTCCTGGGAGACTGAAGTCAGAATCTTCTGCTTGCCAGGCAAAACTTGGAACCACAGAGCTAAATCCCTGCCCCTGGACTCAGTTTTCTTATAGATCTTTTTCTTGTCTCCCAAACAGACAGATTTTTCAAACACTCTCAAATCCCCAAATATTACTTTTCAAGTCTTGGTAGAAATATGCATGTATGATGATATTATACACTTATTAACATAGAAAGATAGAACATACCATACTCAAGATTTAATTACTTTTATGTGTAGCTTTCAATATTTCAATAATGGCTTCTGAACTGCCATTTTAACTGTTGTCTTGCTCCAAAATATCAGAGACAGAATCTTTTTCCAAACTTGGTTCACTTGCATGAAGAGCTTCAAGTAGCCAAAGGCCATTATTAGGTGTGCTCTCAATAGAACATTCTTCCCAGGGGCACAATGACCTCCAAACCTACTAAACAGAGTTCACAGGAATAGAAGGCATCCTATTTTTCTTACATTTATACTCTGACTCTATAGTTATAGGAAAAATGGTACTACAGATTGGCTACTGATTTAAAAGTGCACTGAATTAAATAGGCAGCATGGAAAACTTGCACCCCCAGTTTACTACTGAATGATTTGTAGTTTACAGAGTACAAAAAAGCCCTGTAAATTATATGGGTAGATGCCCATTGTCATACCTCACTGGCTATAGAAGTGTGTCCATGAGAGGCATCGTGGCAGACTAGAGGAAGCAGTACACATGTAATATTCATAAGATGTTCACCAAAATGGAAAGGTGCTCAGAAACAGGAGTAAAAAAGGCCAACATAGAGAACAACTTGGAAGATAAACATCTTATGTTAATTCTGGTATTAGAGGTGTTTAGAGAAAGAGTAAAAGTCATCCCTCTCAAGTCTAACTCTGCTTACATCTCAAGTCAGGTAAGCACACCATCTGACACAAGGATCTCACCTCCTGAGGTAAGAAGCTGAACATAAGAGCAGAATGGTTTTGTTTTCTGCAATCATTCTAGGAGTCATTGCCCAGTGGCCATCTGCCCTAGTTCTCTTCTCTTTAGAAGACAGAGACCAAAGAGAAACATATTCACAGGATAGTACACCCTCAGAGTAGGTACTAAGTAAGTAGCAAGCCAGAGAAACAGGTAAAGAGGATAGAGGTAAGGAAGAATCAAACTGCTCTTATTTGTAGATATCATGAATCTTTACATAGATAATGAAGAAAAATACATCAAAAAACCCTTAAAACTAATAAACAGTTTCACAGAGTGATAGATATGAAATAATAAACAGAAGTCAGTAGTGTTCTTATACATCAACAATACATCTACCAAATGTGAATCAGTAAAATAATCATATTCACAATAGCTTCAAACAGTTAAATACTAGGAATTTACCTAACCAAGGAAGTGAAAGAGTTTTAACATAAAACTATAGGTTTGTATTTTGAGATTTTTTCAGGTGTTCTTTGTCGTGGAAGTATCATATTTCTCCATCAATTCTGAAGGATAGTTTTGCAGGATACATCAATCTAGGTTGGAGGTTTTCTTTTAGGGCTTGAAATACTTTACTCCAGGCTATTTTTGACTTGAATGTTTGTATTAAAAGACTGCTGTGATTCTGATGAGCTTCCCTTTGTGTTTTTTTCCTTTTCTCTGACTGCTTTTAATATTTAATTCTGTTGGGTTCTGGAATCTTGACTATTATATGCCTACATGTAATTTTTTTAAATATCACATACATTTGGAGTCTTATATGCCTCACTAGTCTCTATGTTAAAATCTTTTTGGGTCAGGGATTTAGCTCAGTGGTTCTGGCACTTGTCTTACAAGCGCAAGGGCCTGGGTTCAATTCCTTGGTAACCACATAACAATACTGGCTATGGAGACTCATGCCCAGCAGCAATCAGTACCCCATACCACAGTGCCAGGCATGGTGGCTCACGCCTGTAATCCCAGAACTTGGGAAGCAGAGGCAGGAGGATTGCTGTGAAGTGAGTTTGAGGCTGAGCTCAGGGCCTCAAACTACAAAGCAAGACCCTGTCTCAAAAAAAAAAAAAAAATCTTTTCCTTTTCTTGTGGAGTTTTCTGCCTTTATTTCTGTGAAGAGTTTTTAAAATATATGTTTTGCATTAGTTTCTGTTTCTTTACTGACTGCAGTTGATCTTATGTTATTCTTTTATGCATCATTTAGAAGATATTAGATTGATTTCTTGTCATCCTTTGCTATTTGCCATAAATTATTCCTTTCTTGTTTATTGGCTGCAATCCTATCTTCTGTGTTTGATATTCAGACTTCACATCCATTCATCCTATTTTCCAATTTTCATTGGAGTTTTTAGTCTCCTGTAAATCTGTTTGAAATTGTTTAACAGATTCCATTACAATTATAATTTGAGATTCTATAATGTTCCTGATCTCTTCTTTAGTGTTATTAATCCCATCTTTCACTGTGGACATTATCTGTTTTTTTATCTGAGAAATTATTTCTGATTTCATTTTTTCTAGATTCTCTTTTGTTATCAGCGCAGAGAATCCTGGTGATCGAACTTTGGTTTGCACTATTTCCATTTTCCCTGGATTTTCTATTAGTGGGGTAGCAAAATAGAGGGGAAGGGAGAGATTAGATAAAGAGTTTCACAAACCTAGGGTGATGGATGGAAGATATAGGAAAGAGAGACAGAGGGTACAAATACAAAATAGCATAGAATAACAACATCAGGACAACTAGAAACTGTAATCACCCTACTATAATAATACATAAGAGATAGTAGGGAAGACTGAGTTACATAAATTTAAGAGAACTGGTATTGACTGGTAGAAAAGAGAGAATAGAGGAACAAAAGAAGAATAGGGGTTTCTAACAGCAATAGGCAAACAGGAAACTATTTTCCTTCTCCTATAAAAATAAGAGAAGTTGACGGGCTGGGGATTTATCTGTGGTTCCAGTGCCTGTCTTGCAAATGCAAGGGCCTGGATTGGATCCCCCAGTAACCACATACAATACTCGGCATGGAGACTCATTCCCATCAGCAATCAGTACCACATACCACAGTGCCGGGTGTGGTGTAATCCCAGCACTTGGGAAGCAGAGGCAGGAGGATTGCTATGATGTGAGTTTGAGGCTGAGCTTGGGGCCAGCCTAAACCATAAATGGAAACCCTGTCAAACAAACAAACAAACAAGAAAAAAAAAAAAAAGAGAGAAAGAACAGTAACAAAAGTGAAAAACAAAAACAGAAACAGTAACAAAAGGGCCTTTCAAGGTGTGAATCTGCTGCCTCCTCTACACAATATGGGCAGTAGCATGCAAATTGGAATTAATTAGTCTCATGGAGACAGATATATTGAACTGGAATTCAGTTTGGGTTCTGGCTGCAGTGCCTC
>PVIR01045559.1:0-10710 GCA_004026965.1 Petromus typicus
GAAAGTAACATGATTTGACAGTTCAGAGGAAGTAGTTAACTCAGTTGGAGAATATCAGTACATATATATATGTAATATATATAATATATATTATCATATATTATATATGGTATTATATATAACATCTCAGAACAAAGATTGAATCCACTTTTCTGTATGCATTCATGTGAATGCAAACATATTTCATAACACAGTTAAATTTCCTTATTGTATGAATATCTAGAAATACATATTAATATTCTACTATTGAGTTCCTTGTCTAATTTAGAGATCTGGACACTTTCATAATACATTATTCTCCAATGACAAAAGCCAGAGATCCTCAGATAAATGGGTAAGTCTGAGCTTAGATGTGGAATTCATGAGATAAATCTGGGGCACCTTTCAGGACTAAAAATAATAAAATACTGAGAGAGAGAGAGAAGAGAAAGAGAGGAAAAAAGAAAGGTTCACAATGACAGAAGTATGTCATCTATATGGAGGAAGTAAATTTAAGAGTATTAATGGCCAAAATTGGAATAATTTAAACAATAAATGCATTAAGTTATACTGGAATATAATTTAAAGTATGAAAGAAATGTTCATGAGCTATCTCAGCTTCAAGAAATGCAGAGGACAACTTGTCACATTTTAAGTGTGAGCTGTGCATAATGACTTCTTTCTAGACTGTACAGTGTGGAAGAAGAGGAACAGGAATAATAATTTCTCAGTTGAGAGAACTAAAAGACATCACCTCACCTAAGTGAAAAGGATCAAGGACAATAAGATATGGTGATAGCGTATGTCTATCTTCGATATAATATGGTGAAAGATAATACTTACCTTTGTCTTAATCTTCCCAAAATACACAACCCCTGTTTAATCCTAAGAAGAATCTCAGACAAATCACAGATATTAGACATTCCACAGTGTACAAGGCCAAAAGTCATCAAAACTTTTCATGTTATCTAAGATATATAAGTGAGAAGATCAGCCACAGGCAAAAGATATAAGTAAAGATAATGTGGGGTCTTGAGTGGGATCCCAGACAGATGAAACCTGAGCAGAATAAAGAGCTGAGGAGCAAAACTAATGAAGTCTGTTAAAATTGATTTTTATTAATAACATAGGAACCAGTTTGTTAGCTGTTAAAATGTACCATTAATATAAGCTGCTAGCAATAAAACAAATTAAGTTGGGAATATATGGGAACTTTCAGTCTCATCTTTACATTTCTGTTAATCTAATTCTGTTGTTAAATAAAATGTATTAAAAACAATAAAATTTTTCTCAGCCCTTTCTGGAGGAAATATAGGCATAGATAATGTAAAAAGTACAAAATAGGCAATTATTGCAAATGAAGTCAAGTGAATGTTAAGGCTGAGCTTAGTTTTCTGATTAATCCAATGCATACCCAGAGTATAAAACAATGTTTTGCTTCTGGCAGTATGTTTCCTTGAAATTTGGAAGAAGTGTAGCTCAGCCTTGCATATCTCAGCACTGCTGCACCAGAAGTTGAGTTCAGTGTCAAAATATTGAAAAAGAAATTCTTAACAAGCTTTAATTAAAAAGATTAAGTTTTCCAGCAAGTAGTCACATCATTTATAATCTACAGACCACTGAGACTGGATCAACACTGACAGACAGCTACACCAGGCAAATAGAACATCACTGTCATATTGAAGTCTATGTATACGATGTAGTCAATGCTCCATGCTCTGGTACATTTAGGCATTTCTAGCCTGTTGCATTTAGAAAACCCTGGCCCTGAAGTGTCATGTATTTTGCATAAAAAGCTACTCACATGTATGTCTTCGTGCTGTTTTCTGTGACATCTTTGTGCTAGATTTTTTTTAAACCAAGTGTGTTGTTATTCACTCATCTTTCCATGAGTGACTGAGAAGGAGAGATGAGATGTTTAGAAAAGTATTTTTATTTCATTTCTGAGAAGTCTGTTAAATAAATTTAAGGATGACTGGGAGAAAAATATTTTCCAGAAATGAGTCTAAATCTAATGAATTAGTCAATGAAAGTTATATGTGCAATGCACTGCTCTGTAAATTAAGAGATCACAAAGAGTAATGGTAACAATTCTTGTAAGATCTCCTGGTTTATAGGTACAGTCGGGGACTGAAGATTCTGGCAAGAGGGTTCCACCAAATAGAAGATGTGAAGGAGAAGGAGAGGAAACCCTGCAAATAGCAGTCCCAAGTCACCCTATAGATAATGATCGAATGCTTCCAGGAAAGCAAATTCTCTTCATTCATTTCAGTTTCATTTCCAAAAGTTTGTAAATATTTTTAGAAAGCTAAAGAAGACAATTTAGTAAGGTGGTTCCTTAGACTGTTACAATGCTTCACAGTTGGCCCCTGGGTAAAGAACAGGGCTGGGATTTAAGGGACATTCCAGGCAGGTATCTACACTCAGAATAGGTGGTGGGACATGAATGCAGAAATTCTGATACTGGTTGTCTTCAGGACTCTTGGATAAATGCTCTGCATGATTTCACTGGTGTTTTGGTTTTTGTCTAGGTCCCCCCCTAAATCTTCATGCAGTCATAGAGCCTTTATAGAAGTTGTTGAATCTAGAGTGTGTGATGTTGGGATTAAAGACACGGAATTACTTAACCATTGATTGGTTTGGCACTTCCCTAATCCAGGTAGTCTGGAAAAGATTTTTAAAAATAAAATAAAATAAAAGTGAATTAGAGACCTAAATATTAAAATGGACACACTAAACCTGCTGCAAAACAGGTTGGGAAAAACTCTTGAAGACATTGGTTTAGGGAAAGATTTCATGAATAAAGATTTCAAGAAATGGCAGAAAAAGTCAGCAAATGGGATCTCATTCTCTTAAAAAGCTTCTGTACAATAACGGAGACCACCAACTGAGTGAAAAGGCAACCAACAATATGAGAAAGAATCTTTACCAGCCATTTCTCAGACAAAGGGTTATTGTATAGAATATATAAAGACCTTTAAAAAAATCATCCCACCAAAATTTAAAGACCCAGTTCACAAATGGGCATCTGAAATGAACAGACAATTTTCAGAGGAAGAAGTAAAAGCAGCTAAGATGCATATCAAGAAATGTTTAACATCACTAGTCATTTGAGAGGTGCAGATGAAAACATTAAGATTTCATCTCACTCCACAAAGAATGGCTGGTATTTCAGAATTAGCTAGCAATAAATGTTGGTGAGGCTGCAGAAAAGAAACTCTTCTCCATTGTTGGTAGGAGTGTAGACTCGTATGATCCCTGTGAAGATCAGGTTGGAGATTCCCC
Organism: Petromus typicus; assembly: GCA_004026965.1. Lineage (NCBI taxonomy): Eukaryota > Metazoa > Chordata > Mammalia > Rodentia > Petromuridae > Petromus > Petromus typicus. Next base: position 3,265 of record PVIR01045559.1, read on the forward strand.
AGAAAACAATGATTAGAGGTGTTATTTGACCCTGCTATTGCTCTGCTAGGTATACATACAAAAGAATTAAAATATTCATATCAGAGTGACATATGCACACCCATGTTTATAGCAGCTCAGTTTGTGATTGCTAAATCTTGGAAACAACCCAAATGTCCATCAACTGGAGACTGGAAAAAGAAGATGTGGTTCGTTTACAGAATGGAGTATTACTCTACCATAAAAAATGATAATATTGAATCTTTATACTTAAATGGATGTACCTTCATGACATCCTCATAAGTGAAATAAATAGGTTACAGATGTGTAAATATCATATCTTTTCTCTAGTATGAGAAAATTAAGATGTAAATGAGTTCTAGAATGTATGCTATATATTATGAAATAGAAAATATTCAAAGAGGTAAACAATGAAGGGGAAAATAATGAGATTATAATAAAAAAGAAAGAAAGCAAAGCTTATGTATATAGGGGGTGGGGTGGTAGGGTGGGTAGGGGAATGGGAAAAAATGAGAATTAAGTTTTGTCACATACTGGTACAAATTCTCATTATCGAATGCAATCATGATGTGTTTATGTAATGTACCAACAAAGATTTCAAGTTTTTAAAAAGCTGAAAGGGCAGAAGAGCTCTGATGAAGGTCTTTTGTTACTTTTGCTACTGTGTTGGCACCATGAACTGTTTTTCCTCTCTGATGCTCTTCTGCCATGTACCACTCTGCCTTGTAGCCTACCAATTATGGATTGAAATCTCTTCAAAATGACCTAAATAACTTTGCTTCCTTGAACTTTGAATGTCAGGGTATTTTTTGATCTCAGCAACAAAAAGAAAGTAACTAAGACAATACTATATACACGACAAACACTTTACGAAGGTTAGAAAACCAGAGATTTAGAAATGAGCAAACGTTCTTAACATCAGAGGTTATTGATAATCTGAGTGCTTCTTCTTTCTAATAGCCGAGTTACTGCATGTATTTCAGGGTAGATGATCGGATACAAAATCCTTAGGCACACATGTTGCCTCCAGGCAAACTTATCCATTTCTGTTCACAATAGCTTAGTTTTCTTGAAAAAATCAGCCTTGCCCTTGTTTTGCCTTCTTCTCTAGAAATTTGTCTGTAGTATTTAGATGTCTTTTACTATTAGTAAAGTGGATCTACTATGTAAGCTGCAAGAATTTACATGATACATGATCCAGAAAAGGAGAGATTTTTCTTAGATGTTTCACTGGGGTTTAGGGGGGACTCTGTTGTCTCTGAATCATTTTAAGTTTTATCTTCATGAGTTTCCTAAAATTTTTGTACTAATAACTCCAACAAAAGTTCCCTTACTTCACGGGTTTTCACATACCATGATATTTTCTATTTCCTAATGAATACATATCTTAAAATTGTAGGAATGGAAACCACTTTCCTCAGAAACCACTGGTCACTTTACCAAGGTGCAGTCAGTTGTGGAAATCTTATCTTACACAGTTGTAAAGGCATGAGAAATAAATTCAAATGTAGAAAACAATCAACTTAATGCTGACAAATTTTAATCATTCCATCATTTTTCTCTTAATGGGAATTTATTGAAGAAAAAAATAGTGGGCTTGACTCAGATATCTCTGTCATTTCTATTAGTGTTTCAGTGAAAACCAGAAAGAAAAAATAGGTGCTAAAGAATACTCCTACTGGAGAGGATTTTTATGATTATCTACTTCAACCCATTGTTTTGTGAATGAGAAAAGAAAGACACAAAGTTTAAGTGATGTTCACTAATTCACATAGGCAATCAACCACAGAATAAAATGTATGTGCTAGGAGCATTTTTTTATTACAAAGTGAAATCTAAGCACACTAAGGGAGAATAAATTACTGTAACTATAATGAATGAAAAGATTTTTCTTCTTACTGAAAACTACAGGAAATTATTAGATTTTTTGACACTAGTATCCCACTAAATCAAACATTTTTCCAAATTAATGAGTGGGTTAGCTTTTAACTTTCAGCTTTTGTTTTATCATAAAATCAACTTTAAAAGTATAAGACCTTATGTTGGGGAAATACTCAATCTCATCTGCATCTTGCAATGACTCCAATAAATGGATCCCTGTTTTGCAGGTGAAAAAAGGGAGAAAGAGAGCTTTGGAAGCTTGTCCAATGTGATGCTGTGAAATAATCTTACCTATGATCAACATTTGGGCACTGTTTACTCTTCTATTCATTGATACACTTCAGCACTGTCTTTTTGTAGTTTTTAGTAGTCTGCTTATCATAGGAAACCACTCAATTGAAGATTAATTTTTTTTAATTTCCAACTCCCCATATAACAAAATGTATACTTAAATGGAAAATTAGTGCTCAGCTCTACAGCTTTAAGAGAGGCTTGTTGGGCTGTAGATTTAGCTCAGTGGTTCCAGCCCCACCTTACAAATACAAAGTCCTTGGTTTGATCCCTGGTAACCACATACAACAATGCTGAACATAGTGATTCATGCCCACCAGCAATCAGTACCACATACCACAATCCTGGGTGTGTTGACTCATTTCTGTAATCTCAGCATTTGGGAGGCAGAGGCAGGAGGATTGCTGATTTCAAGGATGAGTTTAGGATCAGCCTGAATTCCAAAGTCAGACCCTGTCTCAAAAAAAAAAAAGCTTCTTTACCTTCTTATGTTTATATTTATAAAATATATATTTATATATATATTTAGTATATATTTATGTTTATAAATATATAGTATATGTTTATGTTTTATATTTATATAAATTTATATAATATTTATTATATATATACACATATATATGTGTATATGCACACACACACACACACACACACACACACACACACAATTTGTCTACAGTTCAAGAAAACCAAAGCCACTTAACTAAAATGACAAGAGCAACTGAGGGCATACGATACATACAATTGGCAGGTGCTTGTAAGTGAGTAATGTAACAAGGTAATATGGTCCCATATTCGTGAGACAGCTTTCCTTGAACCTCATTTGCACACTTCTGTTTAACCATGTGGTATCACTATATTCCTAACTTGGATTTCTTTCATAGAATTTCTTCAAAAGGTCTGAGTTATTTTGCTGTCACTAATTTTCTCATATTTCTGGGCAAGGAAAAGTTGTAGCAATTTGACCTGAATAATTGCTTTACCTTAAAAGCAGCAATTTCTCAAATTTTGCATGATATATTTCTTTCCACTTGTCTTAGTTGTTCATTGCCTGAACTTCACATGCCTCACTCAACTCTAGATCCTTAAAAACAATGCTGGTGACTTGTTCCTTGATATTGTGTTTTCCTTTATTTCTTGAATTAAGCAAAGACATATTTTGTGATTACATAAAAATATGATTTTAGAACAATTTATCAAAATCAAATGAAATGTAAATAAATAAATACATATTTTAATTTGTTCCCTATATTTGTACAAAGATACTCAGCTTCAATTCAATTTTTTGTAACATTAAATTATTTCTATTTAATTCTAAGATAATAGTGAATAAAGCTAGACTTTCTGGGGTATTTGTGACTACATAATCTACTTTTTTACCCCATGAAGAAGATATAAAAGTAAAAAAGGAGAAGAAGAAGGACAAGGAGAAAGAAGATGAGGTAGAGGAAGGAAAGAAAGGATCAGAAAGAAAAGAAAAAAAAAACAGAAAGAAAAAATAAAAATCTTTATCAAACTCCTGAATAAGCACAAATTGTTCATGAAGATTATCAAATACACATTACTGAATTTCAACCTTCAAACTGCATTTCACTTTCTTGAGAATTTTTTTACAGATACTAAATTAGGAAAGAAGTTTTCCCTAGTTTATATCCTGTCTTTTCCACTTTCTTAGGAATGGTGAGCGTGTTCAGTAGCCTTTTTCACAGTCTTTTCATATTTTGCTCTTGACTATTGACTCTACAGTCCAAGTCAGTTCCTGCTCTGCTCCAACCCTAAATTCTAATCCATGTAAAATCATCCTACCATTTGTTATTAGCACATGCTTTCAGTACATAATTACATTATTCCTGGGGAGCTGATCCGTGGATATAACACATCTTAATTCTTTTTTAATTCCTTTCCCTAGTCTCCCCCATTTTTGCTCCCACTCTTGGTTGGCTTCCCTTTTGGAAGTTATCTATCTCCCTAGGGTAGACAGAAACATGCAACAGAGAGGTAAGCTAACAACCTTCCTGTCACAGCAGCTGAGAGGGAATGTGTACATTATGTTATCCGATTACTTTTTCCAATTGGAGTGCAGTTCAGGACTTTTGTTCTTCTGGAATATCCTGGCATTGGGACAAAAGTGCGTGGTAGTCAGCTTCACACCAATGTGACAAATGTCTGAGATGAACAACTTGAGGAGGGAAAAATTTATTTTTTCTCAGAGTTTCTAAGAATTCAGTCCATGGTCAACTGGCTCCAAAGCAGACTTTATGGTATGACAGCATGGTAGAGAAAACCTGCCCAGCTCTCATAATAAACAGAAGGCAGAAATGACAGGACAAGACAGAGATCTATCGTTCCCTGCACTGTCATGTCCCCCGATCCTGTCCCTACAGCCAGACCTCATTCCTGTTTTCATCATCTTCCTATAATGCCATCATATAATGCCTATATGACCTCATGCATGAACTAATCCACTGACTACTTGAGAACCTTCATACTCTGGTCTTCTCTGGAAACAGCCATAGACACAATCTTAAGTGTGATTTACTAATTTCCTACATTTCTCAAGGTAACTAAATTGACAATCAAAATTATCCCTCACAGTGTGGAACTACTGCAGACATTTTCTTAGTATGAAGATAGCCAGGCAAGAGAACTGCCGGAAAATGGAACTAGAGGTTCATTCAAGCAGAGACTCAATCCGACCCTTCACCTAGATGTATATAATTATATTATCCAATATAGTCTTATTTATGTTCCAAGAGTTTGACTACTGATTTTCTGTTACTGATAACAAAAACAATCTAACCAGTTTAACCTATTAAGTTCAAGACACTAAAGGTGGTGCTGGAATCACAATAGTGGTGATTCCATTTAGCTTTGTAACTTAAAAGCTCAGGAACCAAGAGAAAAATTAATGTCCTGGGAAAATTCAAGACATTAGATTCTGTGTTTTAGCTAAGAATTTTTCCTGATATGTACTTAAGACTCTGTCTGACATACCTTGATCTCTGAAAGTTAATGAGTAAAATTTTATAAACATGGAAGATAAGAGGTAACAAAGAGATAGAAAAAAAAATGTTAATGTCATTTAAGTTTTATTTAGTAAGGAAAAATAAAGTGAGGGAAGATATTAGTTCTGTTATCACTCAGTCATTGTGCTACAAAAGCAGGCATACAAAGCTTAAAAATAAATAAATGAAAAATTACACAAATGATAGTTGTATTGTGCAAATAAAAGGATATTTTACTTATTCACTGAGGTTAGCGAGCACTTCGTCCAAATGGTGTTAATTGTTTAAATATTTTAGATTATAATAGACAATATTTGTTCACCTAATTTTAAAGTAAGATTTAAATTTATTATATGCATATATTTATTGGACATAATATATCTAGTAAGTAATAGTTTGAGTTATTCTATTCTACTCTTGTCAGGTTCTGATGTTCATATAAACCTTATAGATTCAGACATCCATGCCAAAATTAGGTAAGTGAACCCTAAGCAAGTCGTTTTGCAAAGTGTCATCTTTTAGTGCAAGTGGTGAACCCGTCATACTGCAAACGTTGTTGAAGATATTGCAGAGACTTCACTGTTATCCAGAAGCCTCTGTCTGGAGATCAAGAGAAAAAGTGAAAGCAAAAACAAATTCCACTTTGATTTTAGATTGGTACACAGTGAAAGAGTTAGATCTAGTTGTAGTCCTTGGCAAGTTAAAGCCCAGTTTTTCCAGCACCATTTGTTAAAGAGGCTATCTTTCCTCCATTGAGGATTTTTGGCTCCTTTGTCAAACATGAGGTGGCTCAGTGTATCTGGAGTAGTTTCTGGATCTTCTAGTCTACTCCATTGATCCTCGGGTCTGTTACTTTGCCAGTACTACACAGTTTTTTTATCACAGTGGCTTTATAGTATAGTTTGAGGTTCGGAGTTGTAATACCCCTCACCATGTCCCTGTTGCTTGGAATTGCTTTTGCTATTATTCTAGGTCTTTTGTGGTTCCAGATGAAAGTTTGGATTTTTTTCTCTAGATCTGTGAAATATGCTGTTGGGATTAGAATCGGGATTGCATTGAATGTGTAGAGTAGTTTTGGGAGTATAGCTATTTTGACAATATTGGTTCTTCCTATACAGGAGCAAGGTATGTCTTTCCATTTTTTGATATCTTCTATTTCCTTTTTCAGAGTGCTATAGTTTTCAGAGTAGAGGTCTTTCACCTCCTTTGTTAGATTGATTCCTAGGTATTTTATTTTTTGGGTGCTATTTTGAAAGGGACTGACTCTCCAATTTCTATCTCAGTGGGTCTACTGTTTGTATATACAAACTATTGATTTTTTTATCTTTATTGGTACATTAAATATACACATCATGATTGCACTCCATAATGGGGATTTGTACCAGTATAAGACCCAACTTAATTCTCATTTTTTCCCATAGCCCTACCCACCCTACCACCCCCCATATACATAAAATTTGTTTCCTTACTTTTTTGTTTCAATCTCAACATTGTCCCCTTTCACCTTATTTTACATTGAGCATTTTCTATTTCACAATATATAACATACAATGCTAGGACTCATTTACATCTTCATTTTCTCATACCAGAGAAAAGATGCGATATGTACCTATCTGTGCCCTATTTATTTCACTTATGAGGATATCCTCAAAGTATGTCCATTTAAGTAGAAATGATTCAAACTTACCAGAACGTTGACTTTGTAACCAGCTACATGGCTAAATTGGTGATTAAGTCCAGCAGTTTTTTAATTGGGTTTTTAGGATCCTCTAGATAGAGTACTATGTCGTCACCAAATAATGACAATTTAACTTCTTCTTTTCCAATCTTTATTCCTTTTATTTCTTTCTCTTGCCTAATTGCTATGGCTAATATTCTCAGAACTATATTGAACAGAAGTGGTGAGAGAGGATACCCTTGTTGTGTACCAAGCTAAAATCAAAGTGGATAAGAGACCTAAATATTAAAACAGGCACTCTAAACTTACTGCAAAACAGATTAGGTAAAACTCTTGAAGACATTGGCTTAAGTAAAGACTTCATAAACAAACTGCTATAGCACAGGAATTGGCTGAGGAAATCAACAAATGGGACCTCATTCTTTTAAAAAGCTTCTGTACAGCAAAGGAAACCACCAACAGTGCAAAAAGGCAACCAACAATGTGGGAAAAAATCTTTATCAACTGTTCCTCAGACAAAGGGCTACTATCTAGAATATATAAAGAGCTCAAAAAAATCAGCCCACCCAAATTTAATGACCCAATTCAAAA
>PVIR01045560.1:0-10666 GCA_004026965.1 Petromus typicus
TAATAATTACAAGAATCAGAATTTTCCCCTTTCTACCCTCACATTCTTGCATTTGCGAACCTCAGAGAAAGGTCTGAGTGTGTCTCTGTCCCACCTGTTTTCCTTTTTTTTTTTTTTGAGACAGGGTCTCACTTTGTAGTTCAGGCTGGCCCTGAGCTCAGCCTCAAACTCACATCACAGCAAACATCCTGCCTCTGCCTCCCTAGTTCTGTGATTACAGGCATGAGCCACCACACCCGGCACTGTGGTATGTGGTACTGATTGCTGGTGGGCATGAGTCTCCACACCCAGTATGGTGTGTGGTTACTGAGGATCAAACCCGGGCCCTTGCACTTGCAAGGCAGGCGCTGGAACCACTGAGCTAACTCCCCGGCCCTGTCCAACCTGTTTTCTAAGGAACTGTCACTCTGACTTTGGTCTGCACAGTTTCTACTCACTTGAGACTCCAAGTACACAGATCAGCAGATGGAACCTGGAATACAGAGCTGTTTACAGACTGGGCTAGGACAGAAGCCAGCTCTGAAGCATCCACTAAGCTTTTCCTAATTTCCCAGTAGAACATATTAAAAAGAAATTAATTGTCTTGTCTGAGGGAGCAGTCCCGATATAGAGAGTCAACTGTTTGAGAAGGAGGTGGCTTATAATTGGTACAGAAATTTCTTAAATAAGGACCACAGAAACAAACATGATGGACAGAGTAGGGAACTTAGAAAAAGGCAAAACCTAAAAAGCCAACCCACAGGCTCAGAATATCCCCAGTGGAAGACACCAACACAGCGAAAATGTAATACAAGGGGCCTGATAACATCATCCTCACAGAGAGTCGAATTCTACCGTTGAAACAAGCAGACATCTGGATCTTACTGGGACAGTGAAAGAGGATCAAACTCATAATGAGTACTCATACTTCTCAAAATTACTTGCTGCATGTCTCTGTGAACAATCTCTTATCTCTCTAATAATTCCAAGAACTTCATTCAAATCTATCCCTGACTGCTGTTTCCTTCCTCTCTCAGCAAGTCTCTTTTCCTCTTGTCTTTCATTATGAATTTTAATTATGTCACTTGTATATTTGTTATGTAGCTTTCCCGATTGTTCACCTCTAATTTCTGCCTCATTTTGAGACATACACTACACAAGCAGGACTCATCGTTTCTACACTCACCCATGTTCATCTCTTTCTCATTCTCCACTGCCTCTGTTGGTTCTTTCTATCGTTTGTCATCAAATCCCCACACTGGACCAACATCGATATATTATCTTAGACAACCAGAAGACTAAAAAGCTGAGTGTTCAAAGCAAACTATTTCAAAGGCCAGTGGCAGTTGAGGAGAAATGAGCTCCTTCCACTTTCCAGATCCTTCTAGTACTATAACATACTCATGGCACTTAGAAATTAGGGGTGAGGAACAAGCACAAAAGGAGAACTTCATCTAGAATGACTAACATTTAGTTTGATTTATGAGACAATTTGTATCTGGGGATAGAAGGCACAATTCTTGACCCATCCCAAAAAGCCAGAGATAGGCTGGATTTTTGAGCTAGACAACTCTCCAAATCACCCAGCCAGTGGGCTGCCCAAGCCACTAAAATAAAACATTATGAGAGAAAAAACCACCCTGGCCAACTGTGATACATAAATATGACACACATATTCATCTCTCGGTTACTCATAAAGCATAATTGCATACTAAATGCTCTTGGAATTATGCTGAAGTAAGAAAACCTGCTTAGTCTTGTTTATGTGAGTGTTTCTCGGGTTCCTCAGGGCAAGACCCTATTTTCCTGTAGTGTGTTTTTCTGTCAAATGTGTTGAAATGGCTTGTTTTTCTAAAGTTGAGTAAGTGAATACACAGAAGCACACCTGACTTATTTGCAGAGTGTGTGCTGATGTCTGAGCTCATTTCTACACTGGCCTGTAACTTCCCGAAAACTCCATTCCTTGTTCCAGTTCAGTACCACTTGCTATCTGGTGATTTAATCACTGCAAACTAAACTGTAATCCTCTCTTTCTAATGTAGAATTGTCTCTAGTCAGACCTTTAGTGGTTCTCCAAACAATGATGGTCGGCAAAAAAGTAATGTTGTCGGTCCCGCAGCACTGTAAAACACCTGTGTTTATTTTACATGGATGTCCTTTATAATTAAATATGTAGATTTACCAGGAAATTTCCATGTCAATGGAAACTACTGGAAGGAGAAGGAGCCTTCCAGAAAGAGTGCATGCCATCTGAGAAGTAAAGTGCTCTTCTGTCGTTATTAGAAGGTGATTTTTAACTGATATTATTTCAAAATGCATGTACCTCAACACCTCACCTTCAGATTTCAGAATAATTACATTTATATCTTCTATTCAGGGACATAAGCATATATATTTTTCAAAACATGTGGGAGCAGTGTTAGGAAAGGAAGCCTTACTAATGAATAGCATCTAAGTTTTTGTGTCCTGCCAAACTGGCATTTTCAATCCGTTTCAAAAACTACTTTCACCTCCTTTTATAATCAAATGATATGATAAAATCAGACGATGAGATAAAATAATGGCAATGTATTATCAATTGTTCACTCATCTAAAAATAGGTCATTATCACAAATTCATGATGTAATTAAACTTGTAGCATAATTATTCTGTCCCTGGCTAGGTAATATGCATGTGCTTCTTCTTTTTTTTTTTTATCATTATTGGTACATTAAATATACACGTCATGATTGCACTCCATAATGGGAATTTGTACCAGTATAAGACACAACTTAATTCTCATTTTTTCCCATAGCCCTACCCACCCTACCACCCCCCCATATACATAAAATTTGTTTCCTTACTTTTTTGTTACAATCTCAACATTTTCCCCTTTCACCCTATTTTACATTGAGCATTTTCTACTTCACAATATATAACATATAATGCTAGGACTCATTTACATCTTTATTTTCTCATAGCAAAGAAAAGATGTGATATGTACCTATTATGTGCCCTATTTATTTCACTTATGAGGATATCCTCAAGGTATGTCCATTTAAGTAGAAATGATTCAAACTTATCATTTTTTATATGTGCCTCTTCTCTTGAAATCATTTTTATAAAAATCTCTAAAATTTTAATAACTGTAATACTGAAACTTCAAGAAATGAAGAAACTTTAAGAAATATTTATGTATATATATGCAAATTCTGACTTTGTAACTGTTTGATTTATAAGAGCAGGGATTCTTATACTATAGTAACCTTTATATGATAACAACTTACAACAATTTAAGTCTAAAGGAAGCAGAAATTATTCTGGCTTAGACATACTGCAGACTTATTTTTTAATAATATCAAATATTTAAAATATCTTTAAATGATTATCTTTTAAACCATGTACTGAGCACAGAGTAAGTGCACTCTCAAAGATTTAAAAAGAGAACATAGATAATAACTATTAGTATTGTGCATCTTAACAATTCTACTCTTTGAGAGCAAATAAAAGGAACTCTGAATAGGCACACAGCTATGCACACAAGCCATATCAATATAACCTACTGAACAGACAAAAAGATTGGTAAAATACAGAACCAATAGGCACTCCTTACTCAGTGTCAAACAGATTTACATTTTCCCTTCTAGACAGGCAGCAACACTGTAGAACAAACTAAACTGGGAAGTAAATTCTGGAAAGGTGAAATGACCAATAAAAGTATTTTATTTCAGCTCCCACAGTGAAAAAATACAAACAGCAGGTATTTGATAAAAGAAGTAACACCCAATTTCCTTAGGTAACCTCTCTAAGATTGACAGAAATCTAAGTTCCCATTACAGCCACCTTCAGGCAGACTCCAAATGACCATTCTTCACTGAGAATATTTTGTCTTTCATTTCTGGGACATGTCATTTTCATGGCTTTTGACTGACTTTCCCAAATTTCCACCTGTGAAATTCAGCGATTCAAATATTCATTTTTAAACTCTAGAGGAAGAGGGTTTTTTTTTTGTTTTTTGTTTGTTTTGTTTTGTTTTTAACACCACCCTTCACTGTAGAGCTCACGTTCACCCTTCTGAAACATTTCAAAGAACAGCTCAGAATGAGCCATATCCCAGCGTCACTGGCCAGTCCTACAGCAGTGAAGCGCTTCTGTTTGAAGCGCTTCTGGAGCAGCAGCAGGACAAATTAGACCCGTGCCAAGTGTACATGGCTGCGCTCACATGGTCACATATTTTTTGTGTCAGCCAGCTTAGCCGAGTCTGGAGTCATCAGTCTCACTGTGAATCTGACGCAGACTGCGCGTCTTCACCTTACCTGGAAATGCTGCAGCTCCCCAAGAGACTGCACGGAAGGTAACCTCGCCTCTCTGGGTGGTTTCCATTGGACGCTGCTGGGTTTCTTGTCTCCTCTCAGCTGGGTGTGATCACTTTTCACTGTGGTGAAGGCCCATTCCAGTCTCTGCAAACAATGCAAATTTGAGCCAGGAAAACTAAGCGACTTTAAGGAACTGTGCATAAACATCTTCATTGCTCCCTGAGAAATCCTCGCGGTGAGAGGGTTTTCCCTTTATTTATATCACAGTCCTGGCAAACATGACAGCCTCTGTCTGGAAACTGGGTGTGGAACCTGGCACCTATGCCAGTCTATTTCCGGAAGCCTATTATTGTGACCCTACACAGTTGGAACCACTCGGCTTAGCTTCTCTCCCTCCTTCACATTTGGGGATTAGATGTTCTTTTTATGATTAATCCACTGCAGACCGACCTCATGCTGACGAGGCTGCCTGGAATTCACCGCGCTGGGTCCTCAGTGTTCTTTGTTCGTAACTGTTACCTTTGTGTGAGACCAGACTTGCTCTTTGATGGTAGACACCTTCTCCAAGATGTGTCAGGTGCCCTGTCTCTTGAACTTCCCTTCAGTTGGAACACAGATCTTTGTACAGATTCTCAGTTCCTTCTCTATCCATCTGCATAGTGTGTTTCAGATTTTGTTGTTGAAGATAAGGAATGATTGGAGTTAAAAGTTCCATAAGCCAATACAAAGTGAAGTGTTTGCAATGAGGGAGAAATACTTAAATAAATATTACCAAACTAGACTGGTTTCCTTCACATTTTAATACAATTCACACACTTGGTGAGTGTAAGTTTTACCTCATAACCCCAATACCAGCTGCTTTTCTGTCAGAAATCAACCAAATACACCAACACAAAATTAACATTAGGACTACTCTGTGATCATAGAATGTGTAACCAAGAAGGCAAGGCCATCTGGTCAATTCGTCTGTTAAATTTTGAGTTGATTCTGAAATCAATACATTTGATCTATTTTTAAAGATTCCAAAGACAGATGTTCCATAAAGTTTAAAACATCTGAGAGAAAGTAATTATTCTGAGGGCTAAAAGTTTACTTTCACATAGCAGTGGAACCCTGTTTGTGACACATTCACTGACCATCATTTCATTTTCTATAAGCATCAAATATAACTTCCTTTGTCCTTGAAGACTGAGTATCATTCTTCTTATTTATTCACTTGTGGAGGTTACAGCTTTGACTGTCTCTGTTTCAATACTTTTTCCTTTTTTAAAAAAAATCTGAATACACTTTGTTTTCCTAGGAAAGTCAGATGAATTTGAAGGAGTAAATACATCTCCAGGAATTAGGTACTCCTCCCATCTTGCTCTGCCCAAGGATAATGTCGAAACACAACAGGCACTGTTCTAATTTCCAGAGGAAATAAGGCAGTGAGAGAGCAGCTAAATACATCATGATTATCAATCTGAGCCTGTGATTTTCAAACAAATTAAGAAATTGTTAATGGCACCAGGATGCAACTCAGTGGTTCTGGCACCTGCCTCACAAGCACAAGGTCCCAAGTTTGATCCGCAGGTCCAAGAAAAAGAAAGAAAAAATTGTTGGTGATACCATAGAAGATAAACCTAAAATAAATACAAATTAAGTCAGGAGTTGGTAGTTCTTTCATTAGTAATGTTTGCCAGAGTTAGATCCTAAACAAATAGCAGCAAAAATAGCTACCTGTACCCGCAAAGCAGTAGAAAATTTAGAGTGAGTGGGAAAGAGTCCATAAAGTTAGTTATTTTGCTCTTAACATGTAATGCTAAATACATCACTGGGCTATTACAATCATAGAGTAATGAAAGCATGAAGTGCTTTTCAGAAGGCCATAATTTTTGAAATACTACTTGAAGACAACACTTGCAGGCTAAAATAAAATCTTCACCACAGTAAACTAATTGTCTTGATCGAGCATCCACCCATGCTGTTGAGGCAAAAGTCAGTGACTTGTCCTATTGCTGCTGCCATCTGTTTCCTTGTCTCAAAGCAAGAGCAATTGTTGATTAATATGCACTATGTAAATCCATCCGTTTCACAAGTAGTGACCCACAGTTACTCAAGCAAAACTATGAAGCAATGAAGCAGTCCATCAGTGACAGTAAAGTCACATTAAAGATCTGAACAGCTTGAGGTTATAGAGTAGGTAATATTTTTCACCTCCTGGGGCTATATTAGTCAAACAGAACTAACTGAACTGGATATTGTTGATGGGTGCTTCTTTGAAGGCATTTTTCCTGTTTACTATACAAGGCTCCTGATGTGAAAGAACATACTCCTCCTTCAGACATCAACCAAGTGATTGGAATTGCCAGATAAACCTTTTTTACTTTCTACCCCCATAAACCTTGCACTTTTCCTTAAAGAATTTATAATTTCCTGTATATTTATGAGTTATGATTCATATTTGGAACTAAATCCTCAGTAGCAAACATGGTAACTGATAAAATCGTTCATTGGTATTTTTGGATGCATCAATAATATTGGCTATATGAATTAAAAGTTTTGAAATATGTATACACTTTTAGTTCCGCATTTCTATATGTAGAATATTTGCATACTGAGAAAAATGGGATAATTTTCCATAGTTAAATGTGCAACAGTATTAATTATAATAATGCTCATGAAAAGAAAAAATATAAGCAACTTAAATATCTGCCCACATCATAATTATACTATAGTACAATAACTGATCATATGAGTAAAACTTATGTAAATCACATATGGTGCAGAAAAGTATAATATGTATGTCTTGTTACAAGTTATGAATTAGTATTTATAGCATAAAATACTTATGTGTATATCTGTGAGTGTATTTATGTATAATATACACATACACTCATAGTGCAAAATAATTATAGTGAGTAGTTTCATTTGTAAGTAGTGAAGTTTCATTTGTAAGTTCATAGATATATTTTTACTTTTCTTATTTTTCTACGTTTTACAGTTTCTGCACTTTTTTCATTAAATGTGTAATTATTATAAAGTGAAAATAGCTAGTTGTGTTTCTCAAAGCTGAATAAGTCAAATATTTTGCTTATTGTCTTGACAGGTAAACCACGGACATTCAAAGTTAAAAATTCAACTTCCTACCTAAATCATTTCCATAAATCCCTAATTCTTTAGACAGAGCTTGTCTAAAGCTCTCCTTCTTTGTATTCAGTGATGAATAGAAAATCTTGTTGGTAAAGAGTACCAAAAATTATTTAAATTTATACTATAGTTTACTGTAGATTTCATTGATTATAATAATTTCTGTATCAGTCTGTATCAAAATAAGTTATTTTCCCTTCAGTTTCTCAAATATTTTAGAACCAGCACTATATTTTAATAAAGATAAATTTCAGATGCATCAAGGAACTAGTTGTAAAATTCACTGATACACACATGTATGTCCATATATTCAGAATGACAAAAGGGAAATAATTTAGGGAAAATTTTACTGTTTACTTAAGTAAAGTCATGAAAGTATTTCATGCCATGATAGCAGAAACCAAAGTCACACTGACAATAATTAAAATTTTCTGCTATGCAAATAGTAAAATCAAATGATATCCACAAGGAAAAAAAACTTTTAAAATATTAAACATAGGTCAAATACTCATGTAAAGAAATAAGAATTTAAAACTATCCTTCAAAAATGGTCAGGAGATATAAGCGTTACTCACTGAGGTATAAAAATTCTGAATATAAATATTAAAAATTATTTTTGTTAGTAAAATAAGATGTGATTTCTTATCAAATTGATAAGTAAATATATTAAGAATTAAGATGGCAGAATAGAAGAAGACAGGGATTTACATTCTCTCTGGGACCTGGAATCAAAAGGAATTACAAAACTGCTGAGTGTGGAGAAAGACAAGAGCAACAAGAAAAGCTCAACATCATGAAGAAACAAAAAAAAGCAAGGTGGAGACCCGGGATTTAGCTCAGTGATGCCGGTGCCTATCTTCCAAACCCAAGTACCAGGGTTCAATCCCTGTAAACACATACAACAACACAGGGTGTGGAGACTCACGCTCACCAGGAATCAGCACCACATACCACAGTGCTGGTTGTGGTGGCTCACGCCTGTAATCCCAGCACTCATGAGGCAGAGGCAGGAAGATTTCTGTGAGGCTGAGCTCAGCACCAGCCTGAATTATAAATTGAGACCCTGTCTCAAACAAAAAGGAATGTGGAGGGCCAGGGATTTACCTCAGTGACACTGCGCCTTCCTTGAAAACACGAAGTCCTGAGTTCGATCCCTAGTTTAAAAAAAAAAAAAATGTAGGGCGAGGTAGAGAAAAATTGGAGCAGTTTACTTTAACCCTGAAGGGAGTCTAGTCCTATTCCACAAACACAAAGTGAGCCACAGAAGGCCAGCAGTGATACACAATGGACCAAAAATGGTAGCCTTAGGAAAATCTCACCACTAAGGCAAGCTATACATATGGTGTGAGGTTTCACTCTGAAAGTAATTTCTCTAGCAGAAAAGCCCAGCTTTGGAAAAAAAAAAAATCCACTGCCATACTGGCCTTATGTCAAAGTGGTACAACCAGCAGCCATTTTGAAAAGTGGCCTATTGTTTGAGATTGAGAGACCTCTGTAGAGGAAAAGTCCTTGAATCATCACACTTGGGTCACCTGCTGCAGCAAATAGTTAAGAGACGGTCACTAGAGACAGGTGCAGAGAGGGCAAGGGCTGGCAGCAGGTCTCGGGGAGGGTTAAGCAACAGGAAGCCCAGCCTGGAAGCAGTTGGCAGCACCTCTGTAGCGAGGAGTAGAACCTGTTGGGCAGCTCCACTAGAAGAGTTTCTAGAATATACAAAAGAACTCAAACAGCATAGCACTAAAAAACTCAAACAGCTAAGTCAATACATGGGCAAATAAATGATTTAAGTAAATACTTTGTAAAGAAGTACAAATGATCCGTAAGTGTATAAAAAAGGTTCAACAAATATAGGTTTCAAGGAAATGTAAGTAGTAACTACCTCGAGATTCTATCTTACTCTAATCAGAGCATCTAGCATCAAGAATCCAAAAAACAATAAATACAGGTGACAATTCAGGGAGAAAGGAAACCCCGTCTAAATTGCTGGAGAGAATGTAAGTTATTCTAGCCACTAGATAACGCAACGTGAATGGAGATTCCTCTCTGAACTAAAAGTGGAAGTGTCATTGTACCACGTTATATCAGTCAGCTCTCCTGTTGCTGAAACACAACCCCAACACCACCCACAATTTACTGGAGAAGAGGTTTAATTTAGCTTCTGATTTCACGGCATACAGTAATTGTGGTCAGCTGGCCTCAAAGCAGGAACATCACGGTGGACGGATATGGTGGAGCAGAGATGTGTCGTACTTCACGGCTGCCAGGAAGTGGAGCAGGGAGCAGAGCAGGAACTGAAGTCGGTGTGCCATACAGATAGCTGCGTACTCATGTTACTCCAACACAGCGACACAGTCAGGCTATGGAACCAGCCCTAGTGCCCATCAATAGGTGAGTGATGTATTTATATGTCAATGAAACATCACTAAAATAAAAATATGACTTGAACTACTAACATATGAAACGAAAACAAAGGAGAATACAACAAGGAAAATACACAAGAAGTATGTGGACAGACATAGATGAGACAGAAAAGAGAAAATCAACAGATCAAATTAATTACAATTATGATACTGAAAGTTTCTCAGTAATATAGGAAAGCCGCTAGCCAATGTATCAAAAAACCACATAAATAAATAAAATAAGAAATTAGAAAAATAGAACTATTGATTCAGAGATTTGTAAAATTTACCAGGATATTAAAAATGTTACCAAATTATTAATTCTAGAACAGAAAGAGAGAGAAAGAAGGGGAGAGTTTTAACAGACTACTATAAAAGTAACAATCAAATAATATACCACATGACATTTGGCATACAAGACATTTCTGACAGAGTTGTATACACTTACCTTCTACTCACCCACTGCACAGAATCCACACTGAGCATTCACTTTCAACTATATAAAAATCTACACATGAAAAGTGATTCATTGCAGTATTGTTATTGCAGAGTGTCTAAGCAGTGGAGATTAGTTGAAAAAAATATAGAGTTCTCTAGTGTTGTAAGGAAAACCAGAAGTCTATGGACCAATTTCCAGATTTTTTCAATGAAAAAGAACCAAGTGCAAAAAAAAAAAGCACATATGATGTGATCTTTTTGTAATATAAAATTTTGTATGATTATGAAATATGTTCATAAAAATTAATAAACATAGAATATGTAATTTCTCTTGATGAGAAATAAAATATTTGCACGACCTTAAAGTGTCTCCCTGAAGACTACTTACTAGATCTAACCGGGAGAGATATATAACTGTTGAATTCA
>PVIR01045561.1:0-10650 GCA_004026965.1 Petromus typicus
GATACTTCTTTCGCTATTTTGGTTGATCCTGACCCAAGCTCAGACACCCACTTCTCCAAGAAGGCCTGGTTGCCTACGCCGTACGGAGGGGCATCTTTCAGTCCCCTTGGGTCGGGAAGCAGCGAGACAGGAGTGCCAACCCCAGCGATTCTTCGAAGAGGTCCCACCTGCGATCCCAGCTCCGCCGTTTCCGCCTGCGGCGCTCTTCATCCTCGCGGCGCCTGTGGCTTCGGCGCCCGTGGCTGCCGCTTCGACTCTGGCTCCGGCTCCGACTCCTGTTCCGTCGCCTTCTGTCCTGGTGACCCACAGACCGCGAACGCGAGCGTGTGCCGCGACCCATTGGCGGCGACGGCAGCGGCGGCGCCGACTCAAACAAACCGGGTCCTGCGTCGGGGGCCTTCCTTGGCTGCGGCGCATACAGGGCTGCCCCGACAGCGCCGGATCAGGGTGAGCGAGCTCCTCCCAAGGCCGAAATCCTCGGAGACTTTAAGCCTCGTAACCTCTGCAACATTTGCAACTTTGGCTCGAATGATGGACTCTGAATGAACTGCTGTCTCCAGGACGGGATGAATCGCTATTCCGGCAGGAAAGAAACACCCTTCTACCGCTACCGGTTTCTTAGAGGGCCTGAGGAATGGCTAGGTAGCGTCACACACTGTGGGCGTGGCCGTAGCAACCGGAAACTGCGTGTGACGTGTAAGGAGGCGTGGAGGTGGGTGGGGAGGAAGTGGACCTAAAAGGTGTGAGCAAGTAGGCGTCTGGGGGAGGCGTGTGAAGGGAAGCCAGGTCTTGGGGAGCAGGGAAACCAATTTAATTGGGTGAAACTAATTGAATTGGCCCGACTCCGATACACACACCTGTGCAAAGAGACGACAGCGTCTTAGATGCTTGTCTGAGTCATCATGCTCTATCACCCGGCAGTAAATAGTTGTGCATTTCACAGGTTAAACTTTTTTTTTTTTTTGAGACAGGGTCGTGCCTTGTAGTTCAGGCCGGCCCTGAGCAACAACACCCGGAATTGTGGTATGCAGTGCAGGGAATCGAACTTGGGACCTTGTATGTTCCAGATAGGCGCCAGAACCACTGAATTAAATACCCAGCCCTTACAAGTTAAACTTTTAAAAACCTGGGATAACGTCCTTTTTCCATCAACCCATTTTATAGGTGGAAAAACTGAGGCCAGGAAAGGGTAAGACACTTGATCACCCCCTCCTGTCCAGTGATATCTGGAGGTGGGACTTGTCCTGTGGATACCAGGGATGGGTTGGAGTTTTGAGCAGCATAGAGATGAAGCTGTTGAGGACTGGCTGTTAAGAGGATGGATTAAGAGGGTGGATTATGTAGCAACACTAGAGGCCCGTGGCCATGGCCTTCATCACCAGTGGTTCTGAGCATACCCAGCCTGGATATGGGGGCTGATGCTTTCTCTCTGTTCCCTTGGGCCACACAGATGTCAGAAGCTTCAAAATGTTTTCTAAGGGCCAGAGATTCACATCTGCTTGGCAAGCACAAGGTCCCGAGTTCTATCCCCGATCCTGGGAACCGCACACCACAGTGGTAGTTGTGGTGGATTACGCCTGTAATCCCAGCACTCAGGAGGCAGAGGCAGGATTGCCTTGAGTTCAAGGCGAGCCTGGGCTACTTAGTGAGCTCAGGGCGGGCCTGAACTACAAAGCAAGGCTGTGTCAAAAAAAAAAAAAAAAGAAAAACATTGAGACAGGGTCTCACTATGCAGTCCAGGCTGGCCTCGAACTCACTATGTAGTCTACGCTGTTCTCGGATTTAGTGTGATCTTCCTGGCTCAGCCTCCCAAGTTCTGGAACTATAGGCATGTGTCACCACACCTGGCTGGCTGTCACTACAACTGGCTACTACTGTGTTGCCCAAGCTGGACTGGAAATGTGAGTTTCACGCAGTCCCCTCACATAGCATGTTGTGAGCCACCATGCCCAGCTTGGACTGTCCTGGGGAAGGGGGTGCAGGAGACTGAGCCTGAGGGCTTCTCACTGAGCTACGCCCCAGTTCTTTTATGAGTTTTATCAAGTTGCTAAATTCTAAATTCTCCACTGGACTTGAAACTATCTTCCTGCCTCAGCCTCCTGGAAGGCTAGCATTGCAGGCATGTGTCACCAGGCTGGGGTCTGGACCTGTTACAAATTTCACAAAAGTTTCTTTCCCATCTGATACTGTTGGTTCTCTAATTCCCAACCCACAGAGGTAAACCAAGTCAAGCTGATGTTTATACCCGATTTATTAGAGATCTCTTCAACGTAAAAAGGGAGTATGGCGGGAGTGGGCAGGCGGGGCCCGGGCAACATATGGGTTTTCTGTGGGGCCGGCGGCAGCTGTACTGTCTGAGGCGCCCACGGGTCTGGATTGAAAGGACACGGCCTGGCTATTGGTGCCACGGGAAGCCATGCTCCAGATTGTCACACACCAGACCACAGGACTGGGGATGAGGGAACCCTGCTGAGGGTTAAGACACGAGGTTTGCAGTTTTGTTTGAAATGATTCAGCCACACAGACTGGGGTGGCCAGGGCAATGGAACTTGTAACCACCAGAGAAGAGGAGGTATGTGTAAGGAGGATGCTTGTCTTGGGGGAACTGAGGGGCTGTGGCGACAGTACCCTGGCAATGGACCCCGCAGGGACAGGAGTATTGCACTGAGCCAGGAGGTGCATGAGGACAGCTGGGAGGGCCGGAGGGGAGGGGACAGGCTAGAAGGGGACAGACACATGGAAATTTCCACCTTGCCAGTCTAAGAAAATGCCTCTCCATTTTTACAGTACAGGGATTCGGACACCGTCCAGGGTCTGCGAGAGCAGCCGTCCGGAGAGGCGAGGCAGGAAGGAGCTGGGTAACTGGGGTATTTACAGGTCTCCAGGAGTGGGGACAGCCCGGTACACCCAGGGTCCCCCTCTGGGGTCTGAGGAAGGTCTTGAGTTTGCCACACATTATAAATAGGTCTCTCCAGCCCACCCCACTCTCCCAAAACGACAGGTGAGTGAGGGCCCTTGAAACAGTCTGAGGGACACTTCAGGGTCATTTCTGCGGTACTCTGAAAAGGACAAACAGGCAGCCTGCTTGACGTGGATCTCCAGAGGGGCCTCTGGGACTGAACAAAAAAACAGGAATGTTGGGACGTCCAGCCATGGGGAGTGACAAGTCCCTTCTCCTCACCAGGCCCCGGTGCCGAGTACAGGCTTGGCTCATGGGGGCCGCCCGGTTCCCTTTATCAGATGGTGCTGACTTCTGGACTTTGCCTCCCGCAACAGGCCACGTCCTTGGGGACCTGGGGAAGGCGACGATGCAGCCGTCTCTGGGATCTGGGGACACACCCTCATCGGGGCTGAGGACCCCAACAGAAGCTCCTAGGGACCGATCTTAGAGCCGCAGCAGCAGCTGGGCCTTGTGAGGTCTGGGCTGGAACATGGACACACTCCCCATGGTGTCACTGCAGGAGAGACCTAGACAGGCGAGGCCTAGCCAGCAGGCTCACATCTTACAGTGGGCTTAAAAAAATCAAATTCCTAGACAGGCCAGTCTTGACTGTTCTTCCGGGGGTGTGGCTTCAACTCCAGCCCGCCCAGCACTGCCTCCCACCAGGCCGTGCCGGGATCTGAGGACCATCATCAACATGTGCTCTCCGGGTCCTGTGTAAGGGAGCACAGCACGCATCTGCTCGGTCTGCCACAGGACAGGGACACCCAGGACAAATGCTCCTGGATCTGGCTGTGGTGGCCCACCCCAGGACACCTGCTGTAATCCTGTACCCAAGGCCCGGCCCCTCCTTTCTGGAAGTCGCAGGATGTGTTCTGAGGAGCGTCTGAAGGAGTCCTCTCCTCTGGACCGTGAGGATCACGCTGGGAAGGACAGACCAGTCCACAGCCCTGAGCTCTGCCGGGAGGGGCGGCTGCACGGGGACCTTTCTTGCTCATGGGCACTTGGCTCTGGGGGTCCCTCCTGGTGGCTGAGCACAGTGGTGACCACTGGGCGGCGCACTGCGGAGGATGCCTGCGCTGCACCGAGGCCCAAACCTGAGCCGAACGCGGGATCTGTTTCCGGGAGGGGCGGCCTCGGCACCCAGGACGGCTGACAGCAGTGAGGCTCCTGGGGCCTCGGAGTGTGAGCTCACAGGCAGCCAGGCCCCGCGGCCAGGTCCCAAGGTGGCGGGAAGGGCTTCGTCCCTGTAGGACACATGCAATGGAGGCAGACGACCAAAGTGCTGTGGCGTAGAGTCTCTTCCTTCTCTGCTTTGTGTCTTTTTTTTCCCCTATAAAGCACCACATGCCTCTGTCTGTGCAAAGAATAAGGACACCAAATAAATACACGACAGGACGCTCCAGAAGGTCGCCGTCTGGCAGAGGCAGCGGGGGCGGCCCAGGGTCGCTGCGTGGCCTGTGGAGCATCGGGGTGGGGAGGGGCCCGGCCAGCGGCATCCATCGGGGCAGGACGAGGACAAGGTTGGCTAGGGTGACCGCGAGGCGGCATGTCCCCAAGCTCTGGGCCTCAGCTGGGCGGGCAGCGCCTCTGGGAAACGGCTGAGGTGATGGTGGGTGCTCGGTCCCAGGTGGGGGACTGCATAGAAATTACTGCAAAGAGAAAGGGCGTGGTGAGGGTGTGCACGGACCCGGCGAGGACCCCCCACCCATGGGCTGCCCACGGCCTCCGAGCTGCCTGGCCTCGGGGCGACACAGGTCCGAGATAGGAATGTTGGGGCCACCTGGACATCAGCGAGCCAGGCGCCAGCCCTCCCACCCGGCCTGTATGCCCGTCTGTCTAGGTGCCTCCTGGCCCCCGGGGGACTCACTGTGTCACTCTCGCCGTCGAAGGGCTGGGGCTGCGTGCTATAGTGGAGTGGGGAGTACACCCAGCTCCTGTCGTCGGTGGGCTGCGGGCGGGCGGGCGGGCGGGCACGTGCAGGGGCGCAGAAGAAGAGAGGGTGAGCGGAGGCAGAGACAGGTGCAGGAGGAGGAAGGAAGAGACAGGAGAAAATAAAAGAGGCGGACCCCATCGGCCCAGTGCACCTGCCCAACCCCAACGGCCTCGGCTGGCAGGCGGTGGGCAGCAGGAAGTGTCAGTCAAGCCACAGGGACAAGCGGGGACGAGGCAGAGGAGGGGGGATACTGCAGCCTGGACCTCTTCCTCCCCTACCTCCATCCAGATCAGCTCTGCGCCAGCCTCCCACACTGGCTCTGGGTGGCAAGGGTGCCCACCCATTTTCTGGCCATGGTCCCTGTGCTGTCTACCCAAGCCTTCCTCCTGGAGTGCAGTGCACCTTCTGGGGACAGGCCACATCGGGTCCCCGCAGGGCCACTCGGCCTGGCACAGGAGTGTGCGGGTCAGGCTCAGGTTTGGGGAGGGCGCTTCTGCTCCCAGCTCCAGTGTCCCCACAGACTGCTGGGGGCTCCCCAGGGGCTCAGCTGACCCCTGATCTTGCTACCTTCTCCTCCTAGATCTCCCCACCACCCCCAGGTTTCCAGGCCCAGCTGTGGCCTGTGCACAGTGGCAGGCCTGACATGCACAGGTCTGGGCCATGTGTACCTGGTGTCCCCTGGCCCCTAAACTCATCACAGCCTGTATCCCAGCCTGCCTGACAGTGCTGTCCATTGACTCCCGGCACAAGTGCTCCCCGACTCCAACCCTCCACTGCATGCCGCCGTTGCAGCTGCCGCCTGTGCCCTCCCCGCTGGCTGGGCCCTGGGCTCAGCCTTTCCCCACCTCGAAGCCCCTTCCCCACGCCCATGCCCAGCAGTTCCATCTCCTGCGGCTCCAGCTGGGCCCTGAGGGGGTCACCTGGGACACCACGCAGATGTACTGTGGAAGCTGCAGGTGACCGACCGAAGCCCTCAGCCTGGGGCCCAAGGTGACATGGAGCCCTGACTTCCGGAGGCGGAACAGCTGCTGCCTGCCTCCCAGTCCCACCGGGGACCCAGCTCTGGGCTCAGCCAGGTGATGCTGGATTCAGAAATGCGGCGCAAAGGGGGGACCCCCAAAAGGGCAGCCCTGAGGGAGAGGTCACCTCAGAAGTGCCCAGTGCTATTCCGGGGTACGGACAACTGACTACTGGACACTTTCCAGCCACATTAGAGAAGGCGGAACAAGCTGGCTCTCCCTGACCTCGGGGGCGAGGACAGAAAGGACGCGCCCGGCTGCCCACGGGGCCGGGGCAGGACCTGGGCACTGCGCGAAGGCCACGGGCTCCGCCTTCCTGGCGGGCCGGTCCTGGCAGCTGCCCCCGCCCGCGCCTCTGCTGGCTCTTCTCCTTTCCTGGCACTGAGGACTCAGTCCAGGGCCTGCACACTGAGCTCCAAGTTCAGCGCTTTTGTTGGTTTTTACTGAGACCAGGTCTCACTAAGTGTCCACTGCCCAAGCTGGGCTTAAACTTGTAATCTTCCTGCCTCAGCCTTCTAGAGTGCCAGGTTTGCAGGCGTGCACTGCCATGCCTGGCTCAAACTTCTACCTATGTCGTGCACCCCGCTAAGGCCTCCTAAACCTAGAAATCTGAAAACCAACCCAGCCCTGGGTTTATCTGGCCACCAGCCAGCTGCCCCAGGCTGCAGATTCCCTGCTCATGTCCTGCTACCCGGCAGGTGGTGACCGGAGGGGCTGGGACATGGCCTCTGCCTCCGGGGACTGCACCACAGTGCCCGGCACATGGTGACACCCAGAGGTTTGCTGATCGGGCAGGGGTGGAAGGGCAGCCTGTAAGGGTGCCACCTGAAGAACAGAAACTCATTGCCGGTTGGTGCCCGGCCCTGGCTGTGGGTACTGCGTGGCTCTGCGCGGTCACTCAGCCTTGGAGGGCCCCTTGTTGGCTCACAATGACAAGAGAAACCCATGATATCACAGCCACCAGATTTCTCTGTGGTACCCAAGGCACAATGGGTGGGCAAATGTCTATTCAAAAGAGTGTGCTGCTGAGCAACTCCAGGATACGTTTTTGTTGTTTTTTTTTTCCCAAATGGTTAACTAGGGCTGAATGCAAGGCTGGGCAAATACTCCCCCCTAAGCTACACCCCCTAGCCCATTTTACTTACTGAGGCAGTCTCCCTAAACTGCCCAGGCCAGCCTCGCGGATGATGCGTGCCTAGCTAGGTGACCTGGATTTTTTCTGAGCCCTGTGTTCTCAGAGGCTCCCTAGGGGCTGGGGCGTCCGCTTCTCATCTGGGGGAACCTGGGGAGCCCTGTGAAGAGCTCAGCTCTGCTGTGACCCGTGAGCTGTGTGTGAAGCAACAAAGGGACAGTGGGCCTGGGTAGACGCCCACGTGGGGGGCTGCGATGGGCACAGTGGGCAACCGGGGTCAGGGCTGACCCCGCTACAGCACACAGGCTGGCCTGGTGACAGTGCCTGACACAGCAAATGCCCACGTCTGTGGACTCAGTGATGTCCCCAGGACTTTACTACTGTCCTCATCTCCCCAAAGTCCTCTGAGGACAGGACAGGGACGCTGGGCATCGTGTCTCGGGCTGGGGACCCGCAGCTTCCTGCCGCCCAGAGCTGGGCAAGGCCCCTTCTCCCCGCGGGGCCGGCTGCGGTCACTTACAGTCCCCGAGGAGCTCAGCGTCACGGCCCGCAGTCGGCGATGGCGGGGGGAGTAAATCCAGTACCTCCCATCGGTGAACTGGGCGGCGGGGCCAGGGAAGAAGAGAGCACAGGCTGAGTGCAGGGTGGCAGCGGGAGGGACAAGCGCCGGCGGGAGCAAGGAGGGAGGACGCACGGGACCTGCTCTGCAGCCCACGGGCCTGAGGGCGCTGGCCCTGGCCGCCCCACGCTATCTGGACAGACACACAGCCGCGGCCTGCCTTCCCCAGGCCAACGGGGACTCGGGGCTCAGGGCACGCAGGGCGGCTCCGAGGCAAAGTGGGGTGAGTTAGTAAGGAAAGGGTGCGAGGCTGGGTGCCCAGGCCGCCCCCAGAGGACACCAAGAGCCCAAGATCTACAGCTGGATCCCAAGTCGGCAGCACTGTGCTGGCCCCAGAAACCACAGCTGGTGTCACTGGACCTGACCTGCGGCCTGACAGCCACCCGCACAGGGGCCCTGGCCCACCTCAGGGACACAGCCTGTTCAGACCCCAGGGGAGAGTCTCACCCTTTCCTGGCCACCAAGGGCATGGCCCATCTCTGCCCAGCAGGGCTCAGGACAGGACGATGGCGATGGGGAGGCAGAGCCAAGCAGTGGTGACAAGGCGGGGAGGGGATAGAGTCACTTCCAGCGGCCCACAAGGGCCTGGCTTGGCCGGAACAGGGCAGGTGGTGGCTGCCCTGTGTGCTTGGACCAGAGAGAGTTCGCTTGTAGAAGAGATCTCGAGTGTATGGGTGGTGTGGCGCCAGGAGCCCTGGGGACTTACAAAGTAGATGTCAGGGGCAGGCACGTCCTCCTCGTCTGAGGCCTGGCTGGCCGGCTCCGAGGCCTGGCTGGTGGTTTCTGCTTCCACCGCAGATGCAGAGGCACCAGCTGGGCAGGTCTCCACCCTGAGAATGTGGGACAGATGTGGGATCCTGGGTGATTCTGGACAATACTCGGCCACCCAGCCCTAACCCCTACCTTTCCTGCTCCTTCCTGGACTTCTGGAGCCTCAGAAGGGACTGGAAAGTGTCCTCACATTGAGACAAAAGACTGAGACAAAGCTGGGTGCAGCCTCTGGGAGGCTGAGGCAGGAGGATGGCAAGCTCCAGCCAAACCTGAGCAATCCAGTGATTTGGGCTGCCTCAAAATGAAAATAAAAAGGGCTGGGTACGCAGCTTAATGAGAAGCTCGGGTCAGTCCTTAGTATTATCGAAAAAAAAAGCCAGAGATTTAGCTGCCACGCCTGCCTGACAGGTGTAAGGGTCTGAGTTTGATTCCGGGTACCAAAAATATTTCCCCCCCCACACCCGTGCTGGGCTGGGGATTTAGCTCAGTGGTTCCAGCGCTTGTCTCTCTTGCAAGCGCAAGGACCCGGGTTCGATTCCCAGTAAACACATACAACGATGCTGGGTGTGGAAGTGCATACCTATAATCCCAGCACTCGGGAAGCAGAGGCAGGAGGATTGCTGAGTTGAGGATGGCCTGGACTACAAAATGAGCACAAGGCCAGCCTGAACTACAAAAAAAGCAAGACCCTGTCTCAAAAAAAAAAAAGAAGAGAAACTACTAAAGAAAGAAGAGTCAGTAACAACTAAGCAGTTGGATATAACCGGTATGAAGAGAAACAAGGTATGTATTTTTTTTTTCTCTTAAGTCCTTGGACAGTTAAAAGAATGGATTTTAGCCAGGCTTGGTGGTGCAGACCTGCAAGGCCAGTATTCTGGAGGCTCAGGGGGTAGGATCACCATGAATTAGAGAACAGCCTGGGATACACAGAAAGATTTTGTTTCAAAAAAACAAAAATGGGAGTTTCTACTTCAGCACGAAAACTTTATTTAAAAAATAGCAGTGTTCTTTTCTTGCTTGTTGATGTTATTAGTACTGAGGACTCAATCTGGGACCTCACATGGTCCAGGGAAGCACTTCCGGGCTTGCTGAGCTATACCCTAGTCCTTTATATTTCTTTTTTGAGACAAGATCTCAGTGAGGTGCCCATCCTGGCCTTAAACCTGCTATCTTCCTGCCTCAGCCTCCTACAAGGCTGGAATTACAAGTGCGTGTATACCATAGTACCCTGCAATAACCAAACCAAACCAAAACAGGTCTGTTTAGGCTTTCTTCATTTCAAAGCTCATTAAAATCACTAATACTACAAAGGTGAGCATGAAATGCTTTGTGGATTGAGGACTTCTCTCCCGTGGCCCCTCCCCCTCCAAACTGGGCCCTGAAACCACCTTGTTCCCTGGGGGCTCCCTGGGCTCTGCAGGTCACTGGGCAGCGGCCTTGGCCAGGGGCTCTCTTACAGATGTCCCCCAGTGTCCCTTGAGAGCAGAAATACCCAAGTTTGAGAACCAATGCCTTATCAAAGGAATAAGAAACAAGTCCCTATGTCCCCGTGACTCACCTCACGTCCTCCTCCTTGCGGACGACGATCTCCACACTGCACGTGGGCTCCACCTGCACAGTAATCTGTTGCAGGTCTTCCTCTGCATGCGGTTCCTTCTGGGGCCTGTCAGAAACCGGGCCGAGCCTCAGTTTCCCTCCCCTTGTCCTCACGGGCAGTGTGGAACTCCAGGTCCCATGTCTGTTTCTAGCCCCCGTGGGAGTCCTGGTGCCCGGGAGGCCCTGGGACGCAACAAGCTTGGAGGCTGTGCCCTGAACCCCGCCCGCTCCGGGGACAGCAGGGCACCTACTCGACGTCGGGACCCAATGCCCCAGGAAAGGAGGGTCAGAACACCCCAACAGGTGGGGTTTCCTGACCAGGTAACACCAGAGGGGTGAGCGAACCAGACTGGGGTCTCACCGGCCATCCTGTCCGGACGACTGTGTGCGCCGCCTGTGGAGAGATGGCAAATGGAAACCGGAAGGACTACCGCCCAAGGCCCCGCCTCCTGCCTGCTTGGAGGCCCCGCCTCCTGCCTGCTTGGAGGCCCCGCCTCCTGCCTGCTTGGAGGCCCCGCCTCCTGCCTGCTTGGAGGCCCCGCCTCCTGCCTGCTTGGAGGCCCCGCCTCCTGCCTGCTTGGAGGCCCCGCCTCCTGCCTGCTTGGAGGCCCCGCCTCCTGCCTGCTTGGAGGCCCC